>JAXGGA010004568.1:0-86779 GCA_038373865.1 Uloborus plumipes
TACTAGGTGACCCGTGCGGAATTCCGCAAAAAAAAAAAAAAAAAAAAACTCTAAACTTAAAATTTAATACGACAATTTTTTTGGCTTCATTATTTGCCCGAAGTTGCAGCGCAGTGTCGAAATCTATAAAGAAAAGTCCAGCGTAAGCAACGCCTCCTAAATACTAAATGCCTATAACATTTGCTTCGCTACCGTCGAGATGGGTTCAGCTTTAAACACCACCTTGCGGCAATCCGATAATGTCGTTGTTATTTTTTGATTGGTTAATTTTTAAATTTAAATTCAGAAATGAACCAATCGTTAATTGAATAGGTGTCCGGAAGAAGGGCCTATGTCATGATTTTCTGAATTTTGTTTTTTCATGGAATAAAAGCCTTTGTTAAGTCTAGTAACCGCCTTTGTTAAGTCTAGTAACCGTTGGCTTGCTTAGTAGTACCCAAAGAATCCGATAGATGCCAGGGAAATCACAAATTAATTTCCTAAAATAATTGGCACCTTTGTTTTTTCGCTCTCCTTCACAATTTAGAAATCATGACATAGGCCCTTCTTCCGGACACCTATTCAATTTTTTGAAGAACTCCGGTAGATGGCAGTGTATCGTGAACCAATTGCATTTTGCAACTATTGTCGATGGATCCAAACAATATTCGAAACAAATTTTTTGATTGGTTGATTTTTAAATTTAAATTTATAAATGAACCAATCATTCATTTCTCTTTCTCGAAGAACTCTGGTAGATGGCAGTGTATCCTGAACCAAGGATGAAATTTTGATCTGTGCTAAAAGCTAGAAAGTTACAGGCATTTAGTATTTAGGAGGCGTTGGCGTAAGTTGGTGTAGTCCCTGCCGGAGGTTGCAAGTTCCCGATCATATGGTACACTTGACCACGTAGTTTAAAACAATATGGACCTCTGCCAGGAATGTTAACTGAGTCCACTTTGACTGAAGCGAAGGCCAAAGCATTGTTGAATTGTCTAATATTGTCTAGGTAGTAGGCACCTTCCTGTTAGTCTGCCTGTTGGTACCCTGTTCCTTGGCATTGTAAAATCTTGTACGCTTGCACAACATCGCCATCAACTGCCGTCGTTCTGACAACTTTTCAAAGAGATGAAAGACACGTTCACTTTTACAACTACTACAAAAGTGATACCCTATATTAAAATCAAATACCCAAGGCTACTACTAAACTAAATACTAACGTTATCGCAAAACTACCCTAGTATTTTAAAACAATAAAAGTTATAATTAAGGTTTACCGAGCTAAGCCTTGGCTTGAAATGTCGCATTTAAAATTGATTTGAACAACAATGGTAACGGTTTTAACAGTTGAGCAAAAAATTTAACTTTTTCAAACTTCAATCGCTTATAAGTCGCTTAAACGTGGATTTTCGAGATTCTCGTTACGCGGCGCTAGCGGAGAAACGTTCTAAAGAACGCATTTTTTTTAATCTTTCGAATGAAATCAAAATGGAGACGATACGACAATTATTTCGCTAGATAGAGTCAATTTTGTGCCCAAAAATTGAAGTTCGAATAAAAAACGAACCGACACTTTTTAGAGGATGGGTCTTATTTTCGTCAATAGCCCGCGGGATAAGCTTCAAAATCATAAATTTTCATGCAATTCGATAAAGAAATGAGCGAGTTTCGACCGGGTATAGGATTCGGCTTAGAGAATTAATATATGGAAATAATTTCAAATACATCACAAATTTTTTTCTAGTATTACCTCCAATTAAATTTCAATTTTGCTGTAACAATCACTTTATAAATTAATTTAAAAAAAAATCTTCTGACGGTATCCAACCCTGGTCCCCGGCTTGGAAGCCCAGTACTCTGCCGAATAAGCCACCAAATTCACAAAAAAAGAAAGAAAAAAAAAAGGAGCAGTGGAATCGAACCCGGGACTAAAGATTAGAAGACGAACGCTCTACCGACTAAGCCACCCAGGCGATTTTATGGCTAGTGCGCTTTATTATTTTACCCTGAGAGTACCCTAAAGGGGTACTACTAATCTGCCAAATTTCATCCCGATCAGAATTTCCGAGACCGTAAGGTCTCCTAGTAAGACATGTAGAAAATAAAACTAAAATTATTGAAAAAAGAAGCACAAAAAAAAGGAAATCTGACGACTCGAGGCCAGAACCTCGGATGTCGGCAATGTTAGCCCAGCGCTCTAGCTGCTCAGCCAATTCGATTCATGAGCGTTACGTCAAAGTTGGTTTACTTGCTTTTATTAAGAATTAAATGAAACATAATAACTAGATTAGTGCCTGTTTGTTGATTGTCTTTTAATTGTTGTGTTTGTGTTTATTTCTATTTGAAAAGACGCAACTTTGATCGCTTTTTTGAAACTATTTCAGCAATTCTACAAACATTATTTTGAGCATTAGCACTCAAAAAAAAAAAAAAAAGGATTAAAATAAGGACGGATTTGAAGTCTTATTCAAACTTATTTCCCCGTACATAATGATAGTTTCCCACTTGTGCGACTAAAGTATTCCAGGATTCACTGATCGTTATCAGCATTTAAATTTAAAAAATCCGAGTTACTTCAAAGGTCTGCAATTAAAAGTTCTTTTGCAGTGTATTTATAACAGCGTGGCTTTTTTTTTTCTCAGAACAAGGTGACGTACCGTATTGTACATGTTACGAATTACAGCATACAGCATAAACTGAAATTTTCATCAAATGTGCAGCAAGCCGTTTATATATGAACTAGTTTGCAAACATAATAAAGCGATACGATGATTCAAGTTGGAGAGCAGCACGCAGCCATGTTTATCTCGCGAGGTTCACCGGCTTGGCTACTTTGATTTGGCGAAGTTTGAGCCGGCGCAACTGCATTGAATCCAAATGTGCTGCGAAGCTTATCATTTTGTAATTCCGCCCCCAAAACTGCTCTAACATCGCCACAAATCGTATAAAATTGCGGGTTTTTTTTTTTTTTTTTATAAAAGGTACAGTATGCAAAAATTTATGCACTTAAACTAGGTTCATATTACAAATGTAAAAGTGCAGTTTAACTTACGGTCTTTGCTACGAAAGATATCCTATACTATAATACGAGAGATGGTTGCCAAGTCGAAAATCGCCCCAGAATTAATAAACTCCGGTAAACTTGGGGGTCTGGGGTTTTTGGCCACGAGGAATCGATTGGCGTCGGTTTTGAAGCGCTACGGTCGAACAGTTCGGAGTTACAGATAGGATTCATTAAAAGTTTGAGAAGATTTCTTACTACGCCATTTTCTTTATGATTACTCTTATTGTTACTGTTTCATAGTAACCGCGTGTTAACAATGGATTTCATATTTAATCACATCAGCGTAAATTTATATTTTTAAGGTATTTGGCAAATAATTTTTGGCAACACGTTAGAATTGTTATTGTTTTTGAAATTTGAAAGAGATCGATCAAAATAAAGTTAGAATCGGGTATGGGCCGCGGTAGAGCCGCTATATAGACAGGCCGACGCATCAAGCTTAAGTTTCACCACTTTGAATCCAACTCATTAACCTTCACTTTCATTTTTCATTGTTGAGGAATTAGGGTTACCAGAGTGAAGTTTCGGGACATTGCCAAGCTTTGTTAAATTTACGTAAAAAGTTACCAAAAAGCGATAACTGGCCAGAAAAGACAATCCTCACACACGCGCTGGATCCATTTGGTAATCTTGATGCGTTGTTTCGTCTATGTAGGGACCTGAGGCCGCGGTAGTTTAATCGGTAAGTCGTCGGACTCGTAACCGGAGGGTCTCGGGTCGATCATATAGCCGCCGATCGAAGATCTACCGTCTTCATTAGTGGTTGCTGGGGGACGTTAAAAATGATCGTGGTCACAAAATCCTCCAACTGAAACGAAACCTCTGGGGGTTTGCTTGGATAAGGGTTTACTCGGTCCTTGCGCCTTTTTCAAAAATGAACAGAGCGCTCTTCAGGGCCCCATCCCGGTTAAAAATCGAGTTGTAGTATGTACGGGGGGGGGGGGACCTGGAGTGTAAAGTGAAGTGAAAGTCAAAACCAACTAGAACCAAATGCGTACTGGAGAACAGGGACTCTGCATCCATTTTCATCACCCCCTCCAGCGCCTTCGGCGCCAAATGAAATAAAATTAGGTGTGATTTTACGGTGAGCATGGATTAAATAGGGTTGTGTTTTTTTAAGTAAATTACGGCTGTTTTGAATGCGTAATTGCAACCAAAGGCTCAAAAATGCTTTTCAAATTTATCTAAATAAGTACTTCGCACTTTAGAAAAAAACACGAGTTTACAAACCTTTTTTTTTAACCGAACGGGCTCGGTTCCCTGGTACACGTTAGAGGTAATACGAGGAATGGTTGCCAAGTCGAAAATCGCCCCAGAAGTAATTAACTCTGGTAAACTTGGGGGTCTGAGGTTTTTGGCCAAGAGGAATTACGAGGTTTGGTTTTTCTAAATAAATTTGTCAAAAATATTGAACTTCAACACACTTTAATCTTTACACTGCTCACTTTATACCATTTCTTTAATTGTATAATTTTTTATTATCAATTACATTTTATTTCCTATGACTTTTTAAACTTTACCTTTGTATAGAATAGTTCCCTTTCCAAACTCTAACTTTGTTTAAAATAGTTTACAATGGTGCACTTTAACCGGTTATCTTTTCACCAATATTTTCACAAATTTTCTTATGGCATGTATTGTTTTGATAAATCACAATTGAAAATTTAAATCTTCGAGTTAGCTTCGATACCTGTTTTCTTCGAGCGAAGCTCGATCACCCGCTGGTATTAGTAAATATGAACTTCTTTTTACTGACAAAAGATAAATTTGAATATTTATGACTGTAAAATTGAGATTACGAGCAAAATGCGCCATAATTTGTTTTTCTCCCGCAAAAGTAACCGTCAAGAAATCTAGCCCAGGTCTGGTTTAAGTTAAATTTTCAACTTCTTTTACTTTGAGGGGAGCGGGGGGGGGGGGACAATGTTCACATTTGGTTGAGAAAAAATGAATCTCCCACTGAAGGAAAATCCTACATATGCTACTAGTTGATTTATTTAAAGTTCAATTCACAACGAACAAAAATTATCTTTGCACTTTCTCCAATGACAGGGGTCTGCTCCAAACTTTGATTCATGAAAGGTTGCTTAAAAAGTTTGGGAAGCCCTGACCTAGGACAATAAAATAGCGAGCGAACGGTGAAATTTAGGGAATTGCGCCAAATGCAAAACGAGTTTGATAAGGAGCCAAATGCGGCATCCATTCCTTCTCCTTGCTCTGCGATGGTAACAGTTTGGCATTGTTCTGCCCGGCTAACGGATAAGAACAAAAAAAAACCAGTGTGTTTTATGAAATTTAGAAATGTTGCACACGCACCGAGAATGCGAGATTGGAGATTTTTTTTTTATAAAAGCTAAACAAATTTTAAAAAATGCTACTTTCATTCACTCGGTGTGCTATATGAGAAGGATCATTTGAGTTTCGAAGCTTTAACCAACAATTTTAGCGAGAAATTTAAATTTTTTTCAAAAATCCGAAACCTGTCAACGGTTTCTCTTTAAACACCTAATAACGCCAAGACAACCAGGGTAAGTCTCTATAGGGCATTCCATATAAAATCAACAAATTTTCAGAAATTTCCGTGCCGCACCATTTTTGATTTTGATCATACTTGGTAGGAAATATGCACCAATATTCTGTACCTCCAAACTGTTTTATTTTTTTCTCGAAAAAATTTTATTCTCGAGATATAGCCATTTTTTTGTTCCGCCGATGAGTAAAATTCGACATTTTTGATCTTTTTTCTAACAGCTCTGGTAAATTTACTTAAAGTGGTAGAAAGATCAAACATGGCTTATTTTGAAGCTAAAAGAATTAACTTTCATTTGTGCATAAAAAGAAACGATTTGGGTTAAGCCTAACTATAAATTTTCCCGTGTCAATTCGCGGTTCAAAAAGTGCCGTTTTCGTCATTTCAAGCATGAAAAAATATATGAAGGACTGACAGTGGGGTTCTAATTTTTTTTTCTCTTGCACCCAGTTATAGATACTAGAAGCACAGAAAAAAATTAGATGACACCAGTATTTCTTCATTATGAAAAAATTGCTTAAACTTGAGAAAAAATGAAAATTGGCATTTTTCACTCCCCAAAAAAACGGCCTGTGGAACAGGTAGTAAAAATTTACAAATGCATGGAGTAAAAAGGTGTTACATTGTCCTTTAAAATGAAACAAAAACTGTCTTGTTATTCCAAGGTATTAAAGAGATATAAGCTTTCAAACTTTGAAAAAAATGAAAAATATCCTTTTTCACTCCCCAAAAACGGCTTGTGGAATAGGTAGTAAGAATTTGAAAATGTATGGAGCAAGAAGGCATTACATTGAACTTTAAAAGGAAACAAAAACTGTCTTGTTATTCGAAGGCATTAAAGAGATATAAGCCTTCTAAGTTAGATGATTATTATGAAAAAATACATTAAACTTGAGAAAAAATGAAAAATGGCCCTTTTCACTCCCCAAAAATAGCCTGTGGAACACTTAGTAAAAATTTGCAAATGCATGGAGGCGGAAGGCGCTATATTGCCCTTTAAATCGAAACAAAGACTGTCTTGTTATTCTCAGGCATCAAAGAGATAAGGCCCTCTGAAAATTGAAAATAATTGCTTTAATTTATGCTAAAAAATCTTGCATGAATTTTCAATTTTCAGAGGGCCTTATCTCTTTGATGCCTGAGAATAACAAGACAGTTTTTGTTTCGATTTAAAGGGCAATGTAGCGCCTTCCTCCTCCATGCATTTGCAAATTTTTACTAAGTGTTCCACAGGCTATTTTTGGGGAGTGAAAAGGGCCATTTTTCATTTTTTCTCAAGTTTAATGTATTTTTTCATAATAATCATCTAACTTAGAAGGCTTATATCTCTTTAATGCCTTCGAATAACAAGACAGTTTTTGTTTCCTTTTAAAGTTCAATGTAATGCCTTCTTGCTCCATACATTTTCAAATTCTTACTACCTATTCCACAGGCCGTTTTTGGGGAGTGAAAAAGGATATTTTTCATTTTTTTCAAAGTTTGAAAGCTTATATCTCTTTAATGCCTTGGAATAACAAGACAGTTTTTGTTTCATTTTAAAGGGCAATGTAACACCTTTTTACTCCATGCATTTGTAAATTTTTACTACCTGTTCCACAGGCCGTTTTTGGGGAGTGAAAAATGCCAATTTCATTTTTTCTCAAATTTAAGCAATTTTTTCATAATGAAGAACTACTGGTATCATCTAATTTTTTTCTGTGATTCTAGTATCTATAACTGGGTGCAAGAGAAAAAAAAATTAGAACCCCGCTGTCAGTCCTTCATATATTTTTTCATGCTTGAAATGACGAAAACGGCACTTTTTGAACCGCGAATTGACACGGGAAAATTTATAGTTAGGCTTAACCCAAATCGTTTTTTTTTTTTTATGCACAAATGAAAGTTCATTTTTTTAGCTTCAAAATAAGCCATGTTTGATCTTTCTACCACTTTAAGTAAATTTACCAGAGCTGTTAGAAAAAAGATCAAAAATGCCGAATTTTACTCATCGGCGGAACAAAAAAATGGCTATATCTCGAGAATAAAATTTTTTCGAGAAAAAAATAAAACAGTTTGGAGGTACAGAATATTGGTGCATATTTCCTACCAAGTATGATCAAAATCAAAAATGGTGCGGCACGACCCATTTGTTGATTTTATATGGAATGACCCTATAATCATCAGTTAGAACAAATACAATAGTCCTGGAAAATTTACATTAGAATACATTCCCAGTAATCGAAAGAAGAAAAAAATTGTTATATTATGGGCAACAATACCCAAAAATTCTAGTAGGAAATCCTTAGCAGTCTTTTAGAATATTTCTTACAAGAATGAAAACCGGCCTTAAAAATAGCCATCACAGTACGGGTAACATCTCCCTCAATCCTCTTCGAGAATAAGTACTAATTCTTTAGTGTCATTGTAAAACAGCGACGTTTTTGATAACCCTTTTACAAGGCTCCATTTTGGACAGACGACATTTTGACCCCCAAAGCCGAAAATTATTCATAATTACCGTAAATGTTCTGAAGAAATTCTGTTAAATATCTTTGGTGTAAGAAATTTTGACATCAAGTACAAAAAATGTGATAGACAAAATAATCATTCATCGCTACCGTAAAGGAATTCATTTAATATTTGGTATGAGAAATTCTTACGTTAGATATACATATTACGTAGAAAAAACAATCATTCATATTTGTCGTAAATGTTCCGAAAGAATTCCTACAAATATCTTCAGTACAAGATATTCAGTACAAGAACGAAAAGAGACGAAAAATAAACGAAGCACTTATGTTTCTTGCAATAAAAAAACCAGAACTTTTACCTTAATATTCTTGTTCTCACGAATTTAATTGGGCACGTCGCGATGGCTCACATGCACATTGCACAACTCACTCTCTCTCCATCACAAAACGAATAAATCTTTAGCCAAGGCCCATGCAGAATGAGAACAATAAACACCCTCGGATACATAAAAAAGCGAGAAAATATTACTCAGAAAAAGACGTTATTGCCTAATGCAGATATTCTCTAAGTACCTCCCCCGTGCAAAAAAAGAAACTGTGATTGACAAATTTAATTTTTTATACGTTATTTTTTTATTTTTATTTTCCCTTTAACCCTTTATGCCCCCACGGGATTCAGAAGTCCCGCGTACATTAATTTAGTAATGAATCCCAAATGACTGTAATCATGCTGAAGTTTTTAAGTACCACTCCTTGTATTTTGTTGAGAGGCAGACAGATGGTACCTGCGATCGTAAACAACAGTTCTCTTGGGGCCCCAAAGGGTAGGGGGCCTAAGACCCCCAAAATGTTCAAAACATTTTTACTCGATAAAAATATTTTTTTGATGTATTTTCAACTAAAAAAATTAAAAAAGTGTATAAGAAACCATTAATAAATTAATCTATATACATAAATGGCTATTTTTGTATGTATGTTCGGGGTAATCTTCAAAACTACTCGCTTGATTTTAACCATTTTTTCACCGTAGATAGCCTACATTAACAGGAATGAGGATAGGCCATAATTTATTTCTAAAAAACTTAGTTTTAAAAAGTTATTATAAAAACAGTAAATTTCATATAGTTTCCCCATTAAATGATTAAATTTCCAGTCCATTGTTGCAAAAATTTGTTGCCTTGCAACAACAGTACCGTAAATTAGGGTTACTTGGACCCAGAAGAGGGCTACTTGAGCCCACAGTAAAATGATAAAATCTGAGTTTGGTACTAGCGTTAGAGACTGCAGAGGGCTTCTACCTAGTGGAGAAACGAGGAACTACGTGCAAGTCTTCAACTAGTAGGTACCAAACCTAGATTTTATCATTTTATTGTAGTGGGCTCAAGTAACCCCCTAGGGTCCAAGTAACCCTGATTTACGGTATTAATAGTGATCATTATGAAAATTTTAAACCAAGTCTTCTCTGGAGTAAGTATGAAATTTATTGCTTTCTTAGGTTTTTTATATTCATCTGTGTCAATAATTGATACCGGGTTAAATAGACAAAGAATTGATTTTGGCAATAGTTAGAAAATAGAAAGTGATAAGTTTGATTTCACGTTCTCCTTTATACCCACCCAGTTTATCTACCGCATGGTCACAAAAAATACCTTTGAGAAATATGATTCTACTGGGCTTAGTTGAAAGTCATATACTTATTTTTTTGGATTAGGTACGTTGCATATAAACACGTTCGACGCCGGGCACATCATCTAGTTTGGGACATAAAGGGTAAATTAATTTATTCATTGTTCTGAATATTTTTCCTGAATCTCTTGTCTAGTTTTCACTACTTACTATTACTAAATCGAGAGTTTTGTGGAGGTTTACCCTGCCCTGCGTGTATGTAAATAAGAGCTTTTTTTTTTTTTATTTCCTATAAATAGGTGTGCTTTTGTTTTGAATAAAAATATTGTTTCTCGTTCTTCCATTTCAACTATTTTTTTCACGTTTTAACAAGATAGCACCCCGGACCCCCCGGGCATGAACTCGTGGACCCTTGAGGGTCTGCGGACCACACTTTGGGGAGCTTTGGTCGAATTCAACATTGCCCCGCATTTTTTGGACGCATAGAATCAGAAAGAATTTGAAAACAAAGTGGACCGGTAAGAGATAGCGTACCTAGGGGGTCCAGCCCCTGTGGCGATCCTGAGAAATTGCACCCCCCCCCCCCCCCCACTTTCCTCCTATAGTCGCCTGGGTAGGAGGTTACTGTGAACTTCCAAAACAATTAATTATTCATACTATTTTGCTTACACTGCCAATTTTAATGCAATACTAGCTTAATACCCGGCGTTGCCAGGGTGCTTATTAATACAACATAGCATTCAGGGAAAAAAGTTTGAAAGAGTTCTATTCATATGGGTATAAAATAATTTGCATCAATCTGTCTCTTAGGTAAAAACTTTGAAAAAAACTAAAATATTACAGAAAGTTAAACATTTACAGAAAAATAGTCTTATCAAAAGGTGAAAATTAAAGATAAACTAGGTGACCCGTGCGGAATTCCGCAAAAAAAAAAAAAAAAAAAAAAACTCTAAACTTAAAATTTATTACGACAATTTTTATTGGCTTCATTTGCACAACATCGCCATCTACTGCCGTCGCTCTGACAACTTTTCAAAAAGATCAAAGACACGTTCACTTTTACAACTACTACAAAAGTGATACCCTATATTAAAATCAAATACCCAAGGCTACTATTAAACTAAATACTAACGTTATCGCAAAACTACCATAGTATTTTGAAACAATAAAAGTTACAATTAAGGTTTACCGAGCTAAGCCTTGGCTTGAAATGTCGCATTTAAAATTGATTTGAACAACAATGTAACGATTTTAACAGTTGAGCAAAAAATTTAACTTTTTCAAACTTCAATCGCTTATAAGTCGCTTAAACGTGGATTTTCGAGATTCTCGTTACGTGGCGCTAGCGGAGAAGCGTTCTAAAGAACGCATTTTTTTTAATCTTTCGAATGAAATCAAAATGGAGACGATACGACAATTATTTCGCTAGATAGAGTCAATTTTGTGCCCAAAAATTGAAGTTCGAATAAAAAACGAACCGACACTTTTTAGAGGGTGGGTTTAATTTTCGTCAATAGCCCGCGGGATAAGCTTCAAAATCATAAATTTTCTTGCAATTCGATAAAGAAATGAGCGAGTTTCGACCGGGTATAGGATTCGGCTTAGAGAAATAATATATGGAGATGTTGTCTGTGCTTTGCCGCGTCCACTGGCATGAAATATATGCACATGTAAGTGAAAAAATTGCATCAATTTCACCCGCCAAATTTAAAACATTAACTTTTCTCTATTAATTGTTCCCACCTACAAAGTAAAAATTATTATAACTCAGAAATAAATCTATTTCTCGTTCTGAAGGCTTATCTCCATTACAAACGCAACTGTCGTCGCATTGCAAATTTGAAATTCAAATCCGTGGTTCTTTTTATAAAGTCCACATCAATTATGATTGTTTTTTACTTATTTCAATGCTAAAAGGAAATAGGTGAGCCTTAAATTGAAAATTCATTACTTTAATCTTAATCATTGTTGGAAAATACTCATATTTAAAAATCTTAAATTTCATCAATTTGAATGCTAAAAGGCCTATCTCGATTACAATATAAATAGGCTAGATTCCTATAAAAGGGTCATTTTTTGACAAAAAATTTAAATTTGAGCTTTTTAGATTTTTTAAAATTTCAAGATCCCGCCTATGAGAATTCTAGGGCATCAAGGAACCTCTGTGTCCAGTTTGATGAAAATCTGACGCAAACTGTGGATTTGTATAGAGAACAAGTATATATACATACACTCATTTTTATAGATATAGATGAGGCAGTGAAAAGCAAAAGGATATAATTGCACTTCTTAAAACTTTGAGTAAAACCCGTTTAAAGTTCAGATCTCAAGTTGGGTTTCATTGAATTTTTTTTTCTAAATCATGCTGCATAGCATCATCTACCAGTGATACTATTTACTTATTTTATTTATTTGAAAAGTATTGCACACTACAGATCAATCCAGTTACAGTTGGAAGAATCCAGTAAGGGAAATATAATAAAAATTAAAACACATTATACATTTAAAATATTAAAACATCTTTAAACCTCGTAAAAATATTTTAAAATATGAGTGACTCTTAAAAGTCCTATTTGGGACAGCGAATGCGAGGAAATTAACAATATCAGAACAGTCAATTAAATTATTAAGAACTTTATAGAAAAAAAGAACACGCAAAAGTTCGCTGTGTGCTTTTAGTCTGAGAATATTATAAATAGTACACAAAGAAAAATAAGAACAAGTCAGAAAATCGTGTTTATTAGTTCTGTAACATAAGTAATAAATAAATTTAGATTGCATTTGTTCGAGAACTACCCGAGGTTAGCGCGCACAAGGCAAAAATAAAGTGCTTTAAATGCTTGCTCATTAGGGTGGAGCGAAAAAATCAAAGTTTTTATTTTCGAATCGTAATAGTGCGGAAAAGTTGCGATTGGTGAAGAGTTACAAAACAAAACAAAAATTTTTGAAATCGGATAATATCTTCCGTTCCCGCAACGAGCCTGAAATTTTGAAAAAATGAAAATTTTCATATGTTTTTAGCGATTTTTTAAAATTTTTGTTTTAATGTTTTATTTTAATGCTCTTGGACAGAAAAGTTACGTTTGGTGAAGCCTCCTGAAATTTTGAAAAATATATTGAAATCGAATAATACCTTCTGATCCAGGAACAAGATAGAAAAACAAAAAAATTATAAAACTTCAGCTTTTTTTGGGGTGATGAAAAAAAATTAAAAAAAAAAAAGTTCTCATTTTTTTTTTCTTTTTTACCCGATGTCATTGCGTAAAGCCTTTTAAAAAGCACTATACTACTCTTAAACATAAATTTTTTTCTTGATTTTTCAGGTATCTTCTAAACATGCAAAACTACCATTTTTTACAACAATGAAACATTTTCAAATAATCGAAAGTTATAAAATATTTTCCAAAATTTCTACAATCCAGTACAAAAATCCACTAAATAAATAGAACGAGAGCCCATGAGTGCCAGACCTACGTCATTTTATAAAGGCACGAAATTTTTCTGCATAAGCACACCACAGTATGTACGAGCGGTTCGCTATTCGTTAAGCTGAGTCGCGCTGGCTTTGGCGGGAAACAGGTAGCAAAGGTGCGTAAAATTGCTACCCAAAAACGTCATAGTATAAAGCCTAATTTTTTAATATGTTGTAAGGCGTACTATTAGAAGTTACACCTTACCGTGCCAGACACTTTGCACGCTGGCCTTGCGCAGCCAGACACTTTGAAGTTGGTAAAAATGTAAGCAAATTTACGTCATTTTATAAAGCGTAATTTTTTATTATGTTGTAAGGGGGGCCATTAGATGTTACACCTTACAGTGCTAGACACTTTGCACGCTGGCCTTGCGCAGCCAGACACTTTGAAGTTGGTAAAAATGTAAGCAAATTTACGTCATTTTATAAAGCGTAATTTTTTAATATGTTGTAAGGGGGGCCATTAGATGTTACACCTTACAGTGCCAGACACTTTGCACGCTGGCCTTGCGCAGCCAGACACTTTGAAGTTGGTAAAAATGTAAGCAAATTTACGTCATTTTATAAAGCGTAATTTTTTAATATGTTGTAATGGGGCCATTAGAAGTTACACCTTACCGTGCCAGACACTTTGCACGCTGGCCTTGCGCAGCCAGACACTTTGAAGTTGGTAAAAATGTAAGCAAATTTACGTCATTTTATAAAGCGTAATTTTTTAATATGTTGTAAGGGGGGCCATTAGAAGTTACACCTTGCAGTGCCAGACACTTTGCACGCTGGTCTTGCTCAGCCAGACACTTTGAAGTTGGTAAAAATGTAAGCAAATTTACGTCATTTTATAAAGCGTAATTTTTTAATATGTTGTAACGGGGGCCATTAGAAGTTACACCTTGCAGTGCCAGACACTTTGCACGCTGGTCTTGCTCAGCCAGACACTTTGAAGTTGGTAAAAATGTAAGCAAATTTACGTCATTTTATAAAGCGTAATTTTTTAATATGTTGTAACGGGGACCATTAGAAGTTACACCTTACAGTGCCAGACACTTTGCACGCTGGCCTTGCGCAGCCAGACACTTTGAAGTTGGTAAAAATGTAAGCAAATTTACGTCATTTTATAAAGCGTATTTTTTTAATATGTTGTAACGGGGGCCATTAGAAGTTACACCTTACAATGCCAGACATTTTGCACGCTAACCTTGCGCAGCCAGACACTTTGAAGTTGGTAAAAATGTAAGCAAATTTACGTCATTTTATAAAGCGTAATTTTTTAATATGTTGTAAGGGGGGCCATTAGAAGTTACACCTTGCAGTGCCAGACACTTTGCACGCTGGCCTTGCGCAGCCAGACACTTTGAAGTTGGTAAAAATGTAAGCACATTTACGTCATTTATTACGGAGTTATTTTCATGTTGTGGATTACAGAATGCGATAAACATTATTTTGAAATGATTCCTTTTTTTTTGACTGAAAATTAAAAAATTCTGTTTGAAAAAAAAAAAAACACATGAATGGCCCATCGAGATTTTTTTATCTGGTGTTCAAACATACTTAAAGGTACCTGAGCACATAATTTGGTTGAAATCGAAGGTGGAGTTTTGTGAGTAATTTTCTGTTAAAGTTACTTCATTTTTTGAGTCAAAAAACTGAAAGAAAACACTCGCAGGAAAAAATTTATAATAGGTATACCAATTAAACTCAATTCAAATTAAAGCTCACACTGTTATGAACAAAATAAAAACATTGACAGCTCTACGACTATTTGTTAAGGAGTTACAGCCGTTTGTACAAATGTATATGTCATTCAAAATGGCGGCAAATGAGCCACCAAGCAAAATATTTAGAGCCATAACTTTTCAACCCCTTCACTTATCTCAATATAAGTAGTATTTTTGTTATCAGCATCAAAGAGTCTCCAACCGCTGCACATTTTATTAAAATCGGAGGTGGTGGGTGTCATGGCCGGGATGATTTCCACATGGAATGACCCTTACATTTTTACCAACTTCAAAGTGTCTGGCTGCTCAAGGCCAGCGTGCAAAGTGTCTGGCATTGTAAGGTGTAACTTCTAATGGCCCCCTTACAACATATTAAAAAATTACGCTTTATAAAATGACGTAAATTTGCTTACATTTTTACCAACTTCAAAGTGTCTGGCACTGTAAGGTGTAACTTCTAATAGTACGCCTTACAACATATTAAAAAATTACGCTTTATAAAATGACGTAAATTTGTTTACATTTTTACCAACTTCAAAGTGTCTGGCTGCGCAAGGCCAGCGTGCAAAGTGTCTGGCACTGCAAGGTGTAACTTCTAATAGTACGCCTTACAACATATTAAAAAATTACGCTTTATAAAATGACGTAAATTTGTTTACATTTTTACCAACTTCAAAGTGTCTGGCTGCGCAAGACCAGCGTGCAAAGTGTCTGGCACTGCAAGGTGTAACTTCTAATGCCCCCCCTTACAACATATTAAAAAATTGCGCTTTATAAAATGACGTAAATTTGCTTACATTTTTACCAACTTCAAAGTGTCTGGCTGCGCAAGGCCAGCGTGCAAAGTGTCTGGCACGGTAAGGTGTAACTTCTAATAGTACGCCTTACAACATATTAAAAAATTAGGCTTTATACTATGACGTTTTTGGGTAGCAATTTTACGTACCTTTGCTACCTGTTTCCCGCCAAAGCCAGCGCGACTCAGCTTAACGAATAGCGAACCGTTCGTACATGCTGTGGTGTGCTTACGCAGAAAAATTTCGTGCCTTTATAAAATGACGTAGGTCTGGCACTCATGGGCTCTTAGACTAAAAGCACCCACTCCAAAAAAAAAGACTAATTTTAATCACTAAACTATAAACAATTTTAATACCTAACTAATTATATACAGTTTCTTAATCCCCTTTTGTAGTCTGTGCCTTCTATAATTATGTTACCTAACTTAACTGACTACCCACAGAATCCTTTAACATTAGTTTAATTAGAAACTTATTTTAAAATTAAAACTTCTTTAAAATTAAACCTAGTTAGGTTAGGTAGTGTATAGAATGAGACTGCAAAATGCAATTAAATATTCAGAAACTAACATATAATGAGGTAGGTATTAAAATAGTTTATCGTTTACGGATAAAAAATATTGTTCATGTTATGAGTGAGTGTTTTGTTCAATGGATTTTTGTACTGAAAAAGTTAAACAAATTTAATAATTAGGTATGGGTATGAAGTTGTATGTAAATATCATGTATTATTTTTTTCTGTTTAGCTCCCAGTTGTTTTTTAATGGCGGTTTTGTTTTTAATACGCTTTTACTAGTTTCACATGTGGGTTTGTCAGTATGTATATAACTCTGAATAAAAGATAAAATTCACGTTCTTTAAAAATATAAAAGTGATTTCTTTAACACTATTGTTAATACTAAAGGCTAAACTATATTATTACATGTTGATGTTATTGAATGCTATTATTAGTATTAAAGGCTAAACTATATTACATGTTGATGTATTATAAGGTGCATGTAAACTTATAATTTGAAATGGTTTAAAGCTTTATAGTTTGATTAACTCTAAAAACGTATTGTTTAGTTTTTTAAACTTAAATTGAATTATTTATTTTAAAATAATTTTGTGTATGAAAAATTAGAAATCAACAAAATCTAAAATTTGTTTTGTCTTCTACACTAAAACATCCCTTATATTTATGGCTTTCATATGAAATGCGTTCCAAAATCATCACCGAGATGCTTATAGTAACCTTTTAAGCACAAGTTTCTTTGCAATCGTGTTTCAAATGTTTAATTGTCTTGATAACATGTTTTAACATTTTTTGCATAAGGGCAATTCCATGCAAGTGTGGAAAAGTGTTGGAAAAATCAAATTACAGCAATTCGTCTGTTTTGCATATTTTTTGGTTTAAAAATGTTAGAAGTTTAGTATTTATACTAATTTTTTTGTCCAGAATGTAGTAGTTTTAGTTTTGGCAGCGCTTCGAAGTTGGAAATGGAATTTTTAACTTTTGGTAAAGCAAATTATCAATCTTTCAACGTTGGTAAGTTTCAATTTTTTTCTTTAGATAACTGTTTTAAAGGAAAAAATATTGATTACTACACTTTAATTCAATATTGTGAATTGCTAAAACGAATGTTTTCACTTAAATTTAGGGATTTGTGTAAACTTCAAAAATGCACTCTTCTATGTAACGTAAGTTATCAAAAACATGTTAAAGTTCATGATGTGCATAAAGAAAGGGCAATGCAATGTTAACAATGCTATATCTTCTATCTCATAAGTGTGTATTAAGCAAATAGTTAATGTTTTTTTTTTAATATTGTTTATTTAATTTTTTTTGCTACAATTAAAACGTGTAACGTAAGTTACCGAAATATGCAGGTAATGTAAGTTACCTAAATAGGACTTAAATACTTGCGTTTATAAAGAAAGTAAATTGTGAAATTAACCATATGTGGTTAGTAGAAGTAATTTATTCAAGAATTCCTTTAAATGTACTGTATTTACTTAATTTAAATTAATCATATTTCTTAAAATGTCCCTATTTGTTAATAAGATTACAATACACCTCTATTATAAATTGCATGAGTCTTTTTGGCTTTTAAGATATTAATTATCTCTACAATATCACTGCATTACAATATTTAGGAGGTATTTTACTATAAATTATTCAAAAATTACTTCTTATGCTTTAAAGTTTTAAAATATGTTTTGGAAAAAACAAATATAAACATATTTTATCTCATACAGGTAAAATATATTTTATTCTGCATTAAAATGCCAATGAACTCTGCAGAAAAGAAGCGTTGTAGAAGGGGTATGAGAAAAGTCATGTGGATATTGCAGATTTATAAATAAAAGTCTCTCTTGATGGTTTTGAAATATGTTAGAAAAAGCAAAATTTATCAAAACTATTTTCTGAAGATTCGCACATTGACAATCACCATTTAAGAACTAGAAATGGACAAACTGTGGGGTTTCGTTTAGTTAAGTATTTCAAGGAACAAGAAAAAAAAAAAAAAAAACAGAGATAGAAGCCAGTGAATGGTGTGTGCGAAAATACATTGTATTCTTGAGCTGTGACGATTATTAAAGAAAACGAGTTTAAAGTAAAAGTAATGGCTGCTGTTGGAACCTATTATAAATGGCCAGAAACGACAAATGAAATTTATTATAAGAAAGAAAACGTGATTCGAAAAATTGAACCACCTGAACTTGGCAATAACAGCGACCAGTATGCATTTAAGTCTTATGTTATGTAATAGTTTTGATTGGTCATTGAATTTGGTATTAAATTTCTATAAATTTCATTCATAATTGTTAACTTCCAATATTTTGATCTAAACTAAGCTGTAATTTTCATTCATTATTTTTTGTAATAAAGATATGCTTGTAAGTAAATTTCGTAACGTAAGTTACTGTAACGTAAGTTACCCAGTTGAAAAGCCCCTTAATCCTCAATTTTTGAAATAAATTTTTTAATTTATGAAAATAAAATCCTAAGCATTATAAGGAACTGATAAATTATACTTCAAACAAGACAACAGCTGTAATAGAGCAGAAATTCGCCTTAGAACCAATTTTCATATTATGTCATTCCCTTTCTGTGAAACGTAAGTTACTGCCTTATCTTTGACTGCTAAATTTTATAAAATTTTAATGCATCGAATATTTTTGCATTTTAATTTTGCTTTTGACTGTCATTTTCATAGAATGCTTTTATACAGGGTTAGTATAACAATATTTGTCTGTACTGAGGTGCTAAATGCCTAAGAGTTGGTCGAAATGTAACGTAAGTTACCGTGGAATTGCCTATAAGGCTAATAGGGGTGTGTGGGGCAGTAGTGCCCTCTTCTTGTCAAATGCTTTCCAATCCTTAATTTTTGTTACACCTTGCCCCACTTTGCCTGGGACTGTGTTACTGTAGGCACCAAGATAACCTTAAAGCAAACTAAAAGCAACTAAAAAGCAAAAAATAATAGGTAACATTTACATAAAATTTTTTACCCATACGTAATTATTAAATTTGTTTAACTTTTTCAGTACAAAAATCCATTGAAAAAAAACACTCACTCATAAGATCAACAATATTTTTTATCCCTAAACGATAAACTATTTTACCTCATTATATGTTAGTTTCTGAATTTTTAATTGCATTTTGCAGTCTCATTCTATACACTACCTAACCTAACTTGGCTTAATTTTAAAGAAGTTTTAATTTTAAAATTAGTTTCTAATTAAATTAATGTTAAATGATTCTGTGGGTTGTCAGTTAAGTTAGGTAACATAATTATAGAAGGCACAGACTACAAAAGGGGAGTAAGAAACTGTATATAATTAGTTAGGTATTAAAAGTGTTTATAGTTTAGTGATTAAAATTAGCGTTTATTTTAGGAGTGGGTGTTTTATTTAGTGGATTTTTGTACTGGATTGCGGAAATTTTTGAAAATATTTTATAACTTTCGATTATTTGAAAATGTTTCATTGTTGTAAAAAATGGTAGTTTTGCATGTTTAGAAGATACCTGAAAAATCAAGAAAAAAAAATTAATGTTTAAGAGTAATATAGTGCTTTTAAAAAGGCTTTACGCTATGATACCGGGTAAAAAAGAAAAAAAAATGAGAACATTTTTTTTTTTAATTTTTTTTTTTTCATCACTTCAAAAAAAGCTGAAATTTTATAATTTTTTGGTTTTTCTGGCTTGTTCCTGGATCAGAAGGTATTGTTCTATTTCAATATATTTTTCAAAATTTCAGAAGGCTTCACCAAACGTAACTTTTCCGTCCAAGAGCATTAAAATAATACATTAAAACAAAAATTTTAAAAAATCGCTAAAAACACATGAAAATTTTCATTTTTTCAAAATTTCAGGCTCGTTGCGGAAACGGAAGATATTATCCGATTTCAAAAATTTTTGCTTTGTTTTGTAACTCTTCACCAATCGCAACTTTTCCGCACTATTACGATTCGAAAATAAAAACTTTGTTTTTTTCGCTCCATCCTATTGCTCATTAGAAAAACCTCTAGTTTTATGCTTAAGAATACCAAGAGCTTTATATGCCTTTGAAATAATGTTGTTAATGTGTAGGGTAAAATCAAGGTGAGTACTTAAAGTGACACCTAAATCTGTAACAAAATCAAAACGCGACAAAACTGTTAATTTTATAAGAATGAATGAAAGGCTCATATCTACGACTAACTCAAAACACTACATTTACTAATATTAAAAAAAAAAATTATTCGTCCATGCACAATAGGGTGTTCCTTATTTTCGAAGGTCAAAAATATTGTGGTCTCACCCCTTAATCTGGTTCTATTTGGGGGAAAAATGAATCACCTAAAATTTTATATTTAGAGGTAGCTCAATGACCCTTAACTTTCACTGAAATGTTAATTTTCACGCAATTCCAAGGTTTCTTCAATTTATTTATTTGTATTTATATGTTGATATATTATTTATATATTTATTTATATTGTATTTATATATTTATAATAGGAAACAGTTTTCTCAAATTTATTGTAAAAGACTAAAAAACAGAGATAAACTGCGCTAAATTGATTTCCTTCACAGCGAAAGTATCACATGGAAGAATGTGTACGACTCAACCTCAGTTTCATTTTGTGTATGATAATGCAACACAGTGAGTTGTACTTCTGAGTTCTTTGTTTTGTTTGCATGTGATTGGTCTCTTGTAGGGAAAGTGGTTTGCTATAATTTTTTTTATATCCGATACAGTGTGCTATATTTTGAAATAAAAATAAGGATAATATTTGAACTAGAAATAGAGACTAATAAGGCGAAATTAAATTGTAACTACGGAAACCAGATCCATGAAAAATTATAGAAGGATAGATTACCGAAAGAAAAAGTATGAACAGAGAATAAAGTATCGGTTGCATTAACAACCTTCTTCTTCGGATGCTAATGATACAGATGAAATCTATGACACTGAAAAAAGAAATAAATCACAAGCAGATCTTTCGTGTTCTAAACCTTCTAAAAAAGAACGATTTAATGTCCTGACACCACCAGTGTCCTCTGACTTGCATTTGATCATACTAAGGTGTAATGCAGAATACCTTATTGCAGAAACTGCAAGAAGTCTAGGGCATAACGTTGAAGAAATTTCTGCCAATAGATCTTCCATTCGAAAGATAAGAAAAGAGAACAGATATGAACAAATTTGAAGAAAGAATTTCAAGAACAATTTCATTTACTACTCATTGGGACAGCAAACTTTTGCCTGAGTTAACGGGCAAAGAAAAAGTATAATTCAACTTCGCAGAGATGGCCTATGACTCCTCCTTTTTCCAGGATTGTCCATTTTTAGGAAGGGGTGATACGCAGATGAAAACTGAGGAATGGGATTCACAATTGATGGGGGAATTTGAATGGGTAGAAATTCTACCTATTTTAAGGAATGAACTCGTTTTCTCGTTTGATTGACACCGGCCATCTCGTCGCGGTTGAATTATAGATCTCTTGTCTAAGGCCTATTTTAATTTCAGCAAGCTAACTCTACTTGCTGACTAACAGTTACCAAGTTACCATCTTGGACTGGAGAAGCTGTCGTATCTGCAGTTTATGAAGCAATGCACGACTGAGACATAGCAAGTAGCAAGTAGAGTGAGAGCAATATGTGATGACACAACAAGCTCAAACACAGGTCAAAATAACAGTGCCTGTTCTCTTCTTGAGCAGAAAACTCAAAGAGAACATCTGCATTGCGCATGTCGTCATTATATTATAGAACTAATCATACGATCAGTTTTTGATGTCTGCATGGCGTCAAGCTCTGCTCCTAAAGCTCCAATTTTTAAAAGATTTCAGTCATCATGGAAATTAACAGAGAAAACTTCCAAGTTGGAACAAATGATGAAGTTGTTGCAGGTTTTGCTCCAGATAGAAAACATGGTATGCTTGTACTTTGTTGTGAGCATTTGTAAAAGTTTCAGGCAAAAGAGGATTATAAGGAAAGCTTTGAACTAGTCACTACGTTTCTTGGAGGTGCTTCTCGACAGGGGGTAAGATTTTTAACACCAGGTTCTGTCCATCATGCTCGCTGGATGTAAAAGTCATATATAGCACAAAGATATGGATGTTTAAATTGCAGTTCTAGCTCACAGCAAGAGAAAAGAATGGCTTACGTGGCATTTACATATTTGTAGCTAGAGTATATCTTAAAGCTTGGATAATTGCTCCGGTAGCATCTGATGCACCCTGTAATGACCTTCAACTACTAAACACACTGTTAGATTATTCACACATAAATATCAATATTTCAGCAGCTGCATCTCAAAAATTCGGGAAACATCTTTGTTTTGCAGATTTAATAGTATTAGTTATATTCGACTATAATGTGCCTCTTTCTACGATGCACCGTAAGATGAAAGCAATGAAAAAAGGTGAAAAGTCAAAATAATATTTCAAAAGTGCTAATATAAATTTGAAAACGTTCAAAGAAAAAAAGTTTGAGGACTTAGTGACAAAAAGATCAATTAAGTTTGAACAGATGAGAATTCCAGATGGGTTCCTTTAAGTTGATCCACTTAATTGTAAGGAAAGACTAGATTTTCATCTAGGTTCAAAAAATGTAAAATCTATGGTAGTCATAAATGATTATGCTAAACATTATATAGCACTTATTCAAGAGTTCTATGGCTTATTAACAAGAGATAAGCCTCAATTCCATTACTTACTGCAAGTGGTTGAGGAGCACAGAAGTGAATATCCAGGCAGTCACAAACACTGTTAAGCACCAAATCGTCTATGGCAAAATAATAATGTTCCTACTTTTTATTGTATTTAAACCAATTATGTAAACATTTTCTTAATTCATATTGATCTTTAAAACAGTATAAGGTAAAAGGATTTAAAAATTGATTTGTTTTGTTTTCATGCTGTCATTGACTTGTTAGCCTATATACGCTTAACTTCAAGCTCATTGAGCTACCTCTAAATTTTAATATATTTCGCTAAAACTTTTTGCAGTTCATTTTCTACCTAAAAGGAACCGTATTGGGGGGTGAGACCGACAAAAAGTTGAAATTTTGAAAATCATGCCTTTTAAGGACCACCCTAATGCACAATTGGTACAGATTATCTCAATCGACTTTTTAGAGTAACATCTGCGACAGTACGATCGAAAAATCAAATGTGGGAATGAGCTGTACTCGCCGAGATCTTTCCAACAAAAAAAAGTTTGCTCAAATCGGAATGTTCATTCAAAAGTTATTAGCAGACAGACCGACCGACCGACGCATAAATTCCCCATCTCAATACCATACTTTCCAATGTTTAATTTTTCGATATTTATTTTGCTTTTTTGTTTCTTTTTGACTTGTTTTTTGGACTTGGCGATATTTTTAGATGCATTAAGCCACTTTTAATGCTTTTTTCGTCTTTCTTTTATTTTTAACGGGAAAGTAGGTTAAAAATCAACACTCTGCACAATGGTAAGCAATGGACACAGGTAAGCAAATAAAACTTGGGACATCAAAAAAGGAAGATGTCAGTCGACCAACTTCATACGCACACCAAAGACAAAATCAGAAAACAAAAAAGCTGCAACAACTGCGACAATAAAACTTTGAACTTTTATTACTCGCAATTTCTGTTTTGTCACATAACCCCTTCATCTCTCAAGCTCTTCAATTACTATTATTATTATTGTTTTTGTACATTTTAGCAAGCCAGCATCGCAGACCCCTGTTATAAGCTTGCGGACCCTCAAGGATTCACAAGCTCACATTGTAAAACTCTGGCCAAAACAAAACGGGAAAAGTTTTTGTAACTCGTACCGTAAATCAGGGTTACTTGGACCCTAGGGGTTACTTGAGCCCACTACAATAAAATGATAAAATCTAGGTTTGGTACCTACTAGTTGAAGACTTGCACGTAGTTCCTCGTTTCTCCACTAGGTAGAAGCCCTCTGCAGTCTCTAACGCTAGTACCAAACCCAGATTTTATCATTTTACTGTGGGCTCAAGTAGCCCTCTTCTGGGTCCAAGTAACCCTGAGTTACGGTATCTTTTTGTAGCGGCAAATACCTGAATATTTTCAAAGTTTTTTTTTTTTTTTTTTGAGGAAAGTGGGTGAAGATACCTACTTATGTAGCCATAAGTTTCAATAAGCATTGTCTAATGAAAATAAAAAAAACCGTCGCAACTTCACTATCATTGAGCATCGATCGGAAAAAGCTTTCGTGTCACGTCACCCGATCAAGTTCAAGTTACAATCTAACCCGTAATTATTATAGCATTGATCCCACGAAGCTACAATTTTCTTTCTACTCGTTTTCAATAGGTTGCTTGTTTATTGGAGCAAAACAATGAAGCTATATATATGATATTCATTAACTTCTTATGGTTGTTTATTGACCGACCGTCACGAAAATGTATGGCCATGAATAATTTGACTCTGTGTAAAGCGTTACTTGTAATTCTAATTTTTTGTCAGGACGTTTAGCAGGGCTGTGGAGTCGGAGGGATTTCGGACAGAAGGAGTCGGAGTCGCTGAAAAACAGGTCGACTCCGACTCCGACCACCTCCGATTTGGATGAAATTTTATGGAAGTGAAAACATGTCTTTGAAACTAACATATACAAATTTTCAGCATTCAATATCCAAATCCTAAGCATCTAGGATCTAGGAGTGTGACATCGAAGGCAAACCATCGATCTTTTAAAACAACGATGTTGGAAAATAAGGACATCGATGTTATTGATACAAAAAACATCGATCTTTTTTTTTTTATTGCTTATACATTTGAATGTAGTTATTCAGTTACTCCCCATTGCAAGCACCTCTTTATATCACTTAATTGAATATATCTTTTGTCTCCTAAAAAACATCAGCCGTAAGATATCAATGTCAATTAAGAAAACTTTTTTCAGTAACTGTTGAATAACTGTGTAACTTTTTTTGTCGCATATTTTCATCAAACTTTTTTTGCTGAAATCAACATTCAATTCATTCAAATCATCGAAAATAATATCAAATGCAAAACATTGATGTTTAAAAATCATCATTGTTAGTAATTGAAAAAAAAAAAAACTTTTTTTTTTTTAATTTGGTAGACATTGCAACTAGTGGTTGAAGAAAGATGAATCTTTTTTATCGCATTATTTTTATTGTTTTTGCTGAAATGTAAAAAGTACATTGAAAGAAGAAAAAAAAAACATCAGAAGCAAAACAACCATCATTTAAAGGCATCAAAAAAAAAAAAAACGACGAAAGCAAATGTTCTAGAAACATCCAGAGCAAAACATCGATAATAACCACAGAGTTTCTTTCCAACGAGGTTAATATTGCAACTTCTGATTCATGATGAAAACTTTTTAATAAGTATGCGTAAATTTTAATTTGTCTTTCTTTGCTGGAATATAAAGCATCGACATCCAAACCAATATCGAACCCAAGACATAGATGTTGGAAAAACATCGACCCTCAAACATCGATGCTAAAAACATCGATGTTCTAACAAAAACATCGATGTTTCCATAACATCGATGTCGCAGCCCTACAAAAAAGGACTCTAAAAAGTGCTTCAAAATGGCGGGTTTGCTTTGAGAAACGAATTGCTATGTTTAGGCGTATGTTGTAAAAAAGTTTATACGTTAAGAGCTTAACGTCCGAAACGTTAAGAGCTTAAAGTGCATTTAGTTGCTAATACGGTTAAGCTTTTTTGTGAATTTGAGCTCATTAGCTTTTCTGTTGCACGCATGCAACTTGTTGAGAATGCACTGTGGAAGTTTTTTTTCCTAGATTTTAAGGTGACATAAAATCTAAACAAAAACAATGCAAAAGATCGTACTTCGTAATTTTTTGGTAAAGTATTTGTTTTGAACGGGTTACAGTTGCAGAGCTTCAATATTGATTTTGAAAAATATTTTCTCATTCAAAGTGGATATTAAAATAATTTAAGGGAAAAATAAGTTTTTCAACTTGTTATAGGGGCGATTCTCTGTAAACTGGTAATTGGCTGTCCGGACCAAGTATTTTGAAAGTAATAAAGTGTACTAAAGTAATTATCGCTCTTAATACAAGTAAAGCATTAATACTTTGTGGCCCAATTGCATTTGGAGCGATAACAATTTAATTTTTTTTTTCTAGAAATAATCTAAGCACCAAAATTACAGTCCCCTGGCTATCCCAATCCAATAGTTTAACACTTCAAGGCAATATTTCAGAAAACCTATTAACACTACATAAATTTGGCAATTAATATCTAAAAATAGAATAATGCGACTATATTTTTTTTATGAAATAAGGTCTAATTACGTATTTCTAAAACTTGAAATTGTCATGTAAATTCTGTCCGGAGTTTTTTCAAACAGTCCCCTGCCACGAATTCAAAGCTTCAATAGAAAAAATCTGTTACTCTTGCAAATGTTTTTCGGCATGAAGTTTAAAGTAATCAGTGTGAATTTGCAGAAATTGCCGAGAACGGTGTTGAAACGCCACTTTGTTTAGCTCGAGATCCACATTTGTCCTAAAAGTATGCATCGTGATCGTTACGAAAACAGTCTTCTGGGAAGTGATTTTATTAATGTTAATTAGTTTAATTATGAAAAATATTAATTATTATGTCCACGATTTGTGCCTAAATTTATTGGTAGTCTCGTAACTAATTATATTCCAATAGTTTTGCAGATATTACGCAACAAAGAGCAAAAACGCAGTCACCTGGCACAGTCCCCTGCCTAGTTATACTAGGCGGGGGACTTACCCCCTATCATGATTTATCAGAAAAACACAAACCTCAATTGGCCCTCTTTCGAACCAAAGTAATAGATTCATTTTCTGAGCAATAGTATTATAATTATACGAACATTTCCAAAAACCATACCCGGACAGATTTCGTGTGAAAAATGACGAGTTTACAAAGAATCGCCCATAGATGAAGTTTGCCACTTTCAATCTTCTTTTCTTCACTGCCATTAGAAAGAACAGTTTTTTTTTAAAATCAAAATAGGTTTCTTTTTTATTGTGTTTTTTTCATGCATAGTTTTTGTTGTTTTTGCAATAAAATATGCATTCAATGTATATATCTTTGAAATGACGGACCTGTTTTCAAATATCGGATTTACGTTCCACTTAAAGTGGAATATATGTATAAAGCATAATGAAAGCGCAAAATGTAACTTCAAAAGCAAGTGAATATAAAATACTTTCAGCAAAAATACAATGTGTTAAAATAAAGTCTGGTGATTTAACAAGAAAAGGATTAGTTTTGTACGGAGTCAAATGACAAAAGCGGCACTTGTCTTTCACTCCGGAGAAAATGGATGTTTTGAGAGGTCACAATGACCTCCCGTGACCTTCAATTGCGATACCCTTACATGCCCCCCTCCCTTTCCTAACATGAGTTCTGGGTACGACCATGAATAAAAATGAAACTTTTATAAATTAACTTCATATTTTAACCTCTGTTTAGGGTTTTTCCCTTTTTACTTCCTTTTACGTAGTAAAGGAAGTATTGTGATCACGAAAAAAATTTCAGTCAAATTTCGGTCTAAATTTTGACTTTGCTCACCCCTGAATGAATGTCGCGTAGTTTTTTCGACCTGTCAGCACGTGCATATGTACCTAACAACATACAAACAGCCGAAAAATCAATTTCGACCACCCCCGAGTAAATTACGACGAGTTTTTTCGTGACGTCTGTGTGTACGTATGTGCGGATGTATGTGCGGATGTATGTGCGTATGTGGCTCGCATAACTCAAAAACTATATGCCGTAGAAACTTCTAGCTTGGTATGTAGGCTCTGAGGGGGGTCTAGTTGTGCACCTCCCCTTGTGATTGCATTCGAATGTTCCCAAAGGGGTCTTTTACCCCTTTTTTGGGGTAAATCAATGTTAATTTCAATACAGACTCAAGTGATATGAATTGGCGCCACCACTTGGCGACATGTCGCCAAGCTTTTGGTCGCCAAGTGTTTGACGCCAACTTGGCGACAAATTTGGCGAAACAATTATTTTTTGAATTTGGGTTCAACTTGGCGCTAATGGCGATATTTTGCGAAAAATTCACTAAATGATATTAAAATCAGCAATATTTGGAAAAATAACCATTGTAAAATATTTTTTGCATTGTTTCGTGGTAGATTAGGGGAGTAAATATTTAAATTGTTACCTTGCTCACTCCAAGCACTTTTTTTAACACTTAAGGCAACTACTAAGAAATTTACACGTAAAAGGAAGTAGTGTGGGGTCCATACCAGATTTTTACATTTGAATTTTAATAAATCATTCTCGACCGATGCATCGGACAGGCCTATGCATCGTCGCATATGGTTGAATTTTTTTCCATCGGCATCAGCCGACGATGCTAACTTGTAGAAAACATCGGTCCATCTGCTTGGTAAGCATCTAAATGCCGATGCATGGCCATGGTTTTCGGAAAAAAATTCCTTAAGTTTTCATAATTCTATCTTCTCTATTTTTTACTTCAGAAAATGAAAAGTACGTTCTTCATTTGGATCAAAATTGGGGCATTGATTGAAGATTTTTTAAATTTATCTTGAGATACTAAAGAGGGGCTAGAGGGCTTCTCATGTTCTCTCCTGTACATATACTGTGTGGAATTGCAGTGTTCAAAACACCGTATAGTTTTGTCAACGTTTGGGGAACGGGGCAGTGTTTCGAAGGTTTTCCTTTAGGGTTTTTTTGAAAATAATGTCTAGTTAAAAATTTAAAAAAAGGCAATAAGTTTAAAAGTTCATACTGTATTTGATAATGTAAAGGTAAGAAGGGCTCTTCCCGAAAAAGAAGTCTAAAATTTGTCTTAAAAATGCACATAAAAGCCATCTGTAGCAAACTTAGAGCAAGAGGTTCCGGGTTCTCTCCAGGAAATTCTGTAAAGTTAAAGCTTTAAAAAGGTTATATCCGACATCTTTTATTGACTTAAGGACTAAAGGAAGGGGTTCGGAGATTTTACCAGTTTTTTTTTTTTTTTTGAACTGATGAAAGACTAAAAACTTACTCTTGGACTTCAGAGTAAGAACTGCAGATTATTTTCTTACTAAATTGGAGTTTTAATAAAAATATTTTTGAAAAAAAAAAAATTGAACCGACTTCGGAACTTCACTCAGCAAATGCTCTAAAAAGTAAAAAATAATTTTATTCTTTGAACACCATCGATACTACATTTAAACATAAGTTTTGAAGTCGGCGCAAAAAAGCTAAATAGAATCATTCGAAACTATAAATATAAATTTAAATGAATCCAGGTTCTTTATTCGCATTCGCATTCATTGAAAAATACATATTTATGTAATTGAACAAATATTCAGCTCTCAATTTTCAATGATTTCTCTGAAAATGTTGGCAAAATATAGTAAACATCATTTTACCTATAGTTTTTGCGCCGACTTCAAAACTTATGTTTAAATGTAGTATCGATGGTTTTCAAAGAATAAAATTATTTTTTACCTTTTAGAGCATTTGCTGAGTGAAGTTCCGAAGTCGGTTCAATTTTTTTTTTTTCAAAAATATTTTTATTTTCTTCTTTTTAGTGTAAATGTACATATGAAATAAGGTAATGTTTCCATTGCAAAACTTCACCTAATTTTCTTAAGTAAATGCTTCATAAAATAAACTATGTAAGAAATAAAAAGAAAGAAAGTATCAACGTGTCTAAAATTTTAAACGATTGACACTAAAAAATAATCCTTGTTATTCTCTGGTATTTATTTGTGTACTAGTTTGATTAAAAGCTAAATATTATGTTTCAAAACAACACTAGATTCTCGCAGTTCATAAAATTTCACGACATATTACATACGTGGCCCGCTAATGAGTTTCATGTTTGCTTCAGTTAAGCCTTCATTCAAAATTTTCATGATCATTATAATAACTGTTTCATATCAATCACGTTCTGTAACAATGGATTTTATATTTAATCATTTAGGACAAATCGCTTTAAATTTGAGCAAAAATTTGGAGATTTTCCTCACTTTCTTCAGAATTCCTTTATCAAACCGTATGTAAATTAAGACTAATAAAACCTGAAATATTACAAAGCAATCAGTACCTGGTACGACTTTCAGTTCGTTGGAGTTCAGGAGAAAAAAGCAGGACATAGAAAGATACTCGGTTTAAAATTTTCAAAAAAACCATAGAAAAGAATTTCATTATGCAATCCAGAGAAGCCTGGCGTTCAAAATGGTCATTATTACGATTACTGTGATACCAATTTCTTTTTCGAAAGATTTCTGCAGGTTCCCGTTATCGAACCCGGACCACGAGAGGATGGGACCAATCGGAAAGAAAGATCTTTTGAACAAAAAAAGAATTTTTGAAATCGGTCCAGGCGTCTTCGAGTAATCTTGTAACATACCAAAAAAAAAAATTTCTCCGACGAATTGTATAACCTCCTCCTTTGTTGAAGTCGGTTAAAAACACAATTTTAATGCTATATTTACTGTTGTAATAGTAAGGAAAATTGTTTTCCTAAATTTTTTCCCCTGAAACTGGAGTCTTAATGAAGCAAAATTAGCCCATCTTTGAAGTTAAAGGAAGGAAAGTGCGTTTGGAGGTTGTTCTCCCCCCAAAAAATTCTCAAATTTGAAGTGTTAAAACTGCAGTTTTAAGCATTCTTTGGTGACGTTTGGGTTCGGAGGATTTCACCCAAAAAGTTATGAAATTCAAAGATTACATTTTGGCTATCCTTGATGACGAAAAACGTGTGTGTGGGGGGGGGGGGTTGCAGTCGTCCCCTTTTGCCGCTCCTCCGCCGAGTTGCCGCCACTGACAGCAGACTTTTTGAACGATCGCTTTGATGAGAGTTTTAACCCTCATGGGTCCCTCCCATTTCAGTTACACTCAAGACCCTTGGGGTCATAAACGGCCCCAATGCTTCCTTTAATTAATTTATTATGATTATTGAATGTTACATGCATTACTTCAGTTCACACACTTTTTAATGCTAAAAAAAGAAAAAGAAAAAGACACAATCAAAGTAAAAATTTAGTTCATGCATTAAAAATTAAAATTTTAGAGCAACCCTTACAATAACTGTAGATTTATTTACAACTGTTACAGGCCTGAAAAAACATGATTTTGCAAGTGAATTTTAAACACTTATGACATTTTTCAATGCATTTTCTGTTCAGTTCTTTTGGACAAATGTTGCAACGTCCTCTTTTTTTTTTTTTTTTTTTGCATTCTGGAAGAAGTGACCCCAAGGGTCTTGTGTGCAAAAAATGCAATTCGGGAAAAATAAAACACAATAATAGCATTATTTTGAATAGAAAACTAGTAGAATAAAAGTCACAAAATGCCATTAAAAACAAATGTTTGATTAACAAGATATATTAAACAGAAATTGCATTGGAGTCACATATGACCCCAAGGAACCCACGAGGATTAAGAATTACAGTAAAACCTCCGAATAACTGACAGTCACGGAACCGGAAGTATTGTCCATTTATAGGGGGTATCCGCTATTAGAGATGATTAGTTTTTGCAGATTTTGCTATTTCTATTTACCTATTAATTTAATGCAAAGTTTTTTATTTTTTGTATGTATCGCACTCTAATACTTATAACTGCTGCATTTTGTATTATATCTCGCTTTAACTCATCTCATTTCACTTTTACACTTTTAAATGCTAGTGTGCCTTTTCATTTCATTCCTATTAATTCTCCCCAATATCTCTTTCACCTTATCTTTCTATTAGAAGCATATTGCCTACGCATTTTTCTCCACTTTTCTGTGATTTTGTATGTGATATTTTCATTAAAAAATTAGAATTGTGAATATGTCAACGACCACTATCAGACTATCGTCTTTATATTCCCAGTCATTTTTATTTAAATTATAACTTGCATAGGTTACTACAATTTTTTTGTTCCTAAAAATGTTTAAAACGTACATTTCAGCAGCCATTTAATGTTTCTATCCATCGGCCATCGGCATCGGTCACCGATGCTCACTTGCAGAAAACATGGGCCCATTGGCCATCGGCCGTGATTAACCCTTGGGACAACAATCGGCATCGGCCCATCGGCCAACATTTGCCATCGGTCGAGCCCTGAAAAAATAAATAATAAAAAAAAAGCAGGAGTCGGAATCGGAAGTCGGAGTCGGAAGTTTTAAAAGCCCGGAGTCGGAGTCGACCATTTTTCCTCCGATTTCGCAGCCCTGGATGTTAGTGTAAACCTTCAGTTATTGCATTGAATTTATGTGCAAATGAATTGATAAAATTTTACTCAAGTTAATTTATACATATTGTTAAGTTTGAAAGATTAAGAATGGCCATAATTATACGTTTGTAACAATTTTTAAAAATATGGCAATACAACTACTGAATGCGCACATGTAAAAAAACTTAACATCTCACATCTAGTTGTTGTTCGAAAAATAAGTTTGAAGTTAGTGTGTTAATTAAGAGACGTTGTTTCCTTTGCTTATACACATTTTTTGGTAAACCAGGGTTCAGAAGTGATATAAGTATGTCTAAAAATAATCTATGAACTACTTCTAAAACGATCATCCAAAGAATACATTTGAAAATAGCAGAAATGTCGGTGAAATTTTCGGTTGCTCTAACACATATGTAATTTGTTCGTGGTTTTATTAACATTTTGCTTCTTCATCCTACATAGGGTGGAGCGAAAAACAAAAATTTTGGAATTTTTTTCTGTAATACCCGGCAAAAGCTGTGCATGCGTAAGTACAAAACACGTCTAAAATATTATCAAGTTTGAACAACTCCTTTAGGGTCCTACCAGGGCTTGAATTTCTCTAAAATACGAAAAAATGTCAATTTTCTAAAATTTTTTGGAAAATATAAATAATCACCATTTTTGTTCTAATACCACTAAAATGCTTCCTTTTAACACTCTTTTCATGCATCTTCAAAATTATTTACATTCTATTCAGTATTAAGTTCATACATAAACCGTAAATTTCCGTGAAATTAACCAAAAATTGACTTTTTTTACCATTTTTTGCACATAGCAACAATTCTTCTTTTGTAATCCAGATACTATTTTTTTGCAATGAATGGGGTAAATGCAGCTTTAGTTGTAAATGCAATTATATTTCGTTACATTAACAGCCCAGAGCGCACCACAAGGAGGTAGCTGCACTTCGGGTGTCATTCTGCATTTTCCATCCACCCAGCCACGTTGTTTACATATTTTCAACACATTTATACGGATGCAATTTCTTTCTGATGTTAAACAGGTTTCACCTTTTGAATCAAAGTTTGAAGTTAGACTTATGACTCAGTTTTGGCATTGATGATTGCGAGCCATAAAGTTTTTCATTTAAATTCATATCTTGTCTTTTCCTCCAATAGCAGTCTACCGTCTCACTAACTAGTTTTAAACCCTTAAAACAGTCGGAGTGTAGAAGAGGTATACTTAATGAATCACTGATTTTTTAAAAGTTAACTTATTAACGTTGCAAGAACTCAGTGGAAGATATCGAAGCTTTAAAAACGGATTAAAAAAAGAGGAAAAGTACTTGATGGACATTGTCAATGTAATACCAGAAAGAAAAAAGTGACCCTGATCTCACTATCAAAAATCGGAGACCTTTCAGTTATTAGCATTCGTTAATTCGAGCTAACAGAGTTAGTGAATCTGTTAATTTTTAAGATGAATTTCTAATGAGATGAAGATACTCGGCAGTTATATCTTTAAATAATATAATGGTTCAGGAAATTAGAAATTTAAAAAAAGAAAGCAAATTTCCGTGAAACATGGAATTGTATGTATAATGAAAGTTACGCAATCTATAATTCATTTAATTGATGATCTTCTCTTCTTCGAGGATCCGTTGATTCGAAGAAATGCCTACTTTGTTAATTTTGAGAACTTGTAATTGGCCATGCACGGCAGTGGACGATAGTCAAACTGTAAAGGAGTTGGGTTACGGAAAGGCATACAACATCAGAAAACACTTTGATAACTAAATGAGAACTTTTATGACCAATATTAAGTTTTGAAAGTTCAAACTATGAGATTTTTTTAATTGACATCATTAATGGGAGGAAAGTAAACACGCGTTAACCAGTCAATTTATTCTTATAGTTTTAAACTTTTATAGAATGTGTAATTTTTAATATGATTACAGCTCCATGGAAATTTTCTTACTTTTTTTTTTTTTAAATTTCTAATTTCTTGAACTATACAGAAGCGTATTTTTTAATGATATAACTGACGAGTATATCTCATTATAAACTCAGCTTGAAAATCAACAGCTTCATAACTCTGTTAGCTCGAATTAATGAAAGCCAATGACTGAAAGGTCTCCAATTTTTGATAGTGAGATCAGGGTCACTTTTTTCTTTATGTATTACATTGACAATGTCCATCAAGTCTTTTTATCCCTTTTTAAAGCTTTGGCATCTTCCACCGAGTTCTTGCAACGTTAATAAGACAACTTTTCAAAAACAAGTTGTACTTTATCAGTGATTCAATAAGTATACCTCTTCTATACTCCTACTGCTTTAAGGGTTCAAAACTGGTTAGTGAAACGGTAGATTGCTATTGAAGGAAGAGACAAGATATGAATTTAAATGAAAAACTATATGCTCGCAATCGTCAAGGTAAAAACTGAGTCATGAGTCAAACTTCAAACTTTGATTCAAAAGGAGAAACCTGTTTAACATCAGATAGTAATTGCATCCGTATAAATGTGTTGAAAATATGTAAACAACGTGGCTGGGTGGATGGAAAAGGCAGAATGACACCCGAAATGCAGATACCTCCTTGTGGTGCGTTCTGGGCTGTTAATGTAACGAAATATAATTGCATTTACAACTAAAAGCTGCATTTTGCCTATTCATTGCAAAAAAATAGAATCTGGATTACAAAAGAAGAATTATTGCTATGTGCAAAAAATAGTAAAAACAGTCAATTTTTGGTTAATTTCACGGAACTTTACGGTTTATGTACAAACTGAATACTGAATAGTATGCAAATAATTTTGAAGATGCATGAAAAGAGTGTTAAAAGGAAGCATTTTAATGGTTATAGAACAAAAATGGTGATTATTTATATTTTCCAAAAAAATTTTGAAAATTGACATTTTTTCGTATTTTTAGAGAAATTCAAGCCCTGGTAGGACCCTAAAGGAGTTGTTCAAACTTGATAATATTTTACACGTGTTTTGTACTTACGCATGCACAGCTTTTGCCGGGATATTACAGAAAAAAAAATCCAAAATTTTTGTTTTTTGCTCCACCCTATCCTACATATCCCGTCTGAGGGCACAGTGGGACATTGGGAAAATTGATAAAAACACTCACATTATGACCACACATTATTACAATTGAATAGAACAGTGGTTCCCGAAGTCCAGACCTCCGCGGACCCCTCCTGAATATTTACTAACCCCCCCCCCCCCCCAAGAGTTGAAGAAAAAAAACTTGATTTCCAAAATGTTTGTACGTTTGTTTCGTGTCGTCCCGTGTTAACTTATTTCTATTTCCCACATAAACTTTTAAAAGAGAAGAGAATCTAACACTCTTTTTAAATCAAAACAAAACAAAAATTAATATCGGTTGTTAGGTGTAATATTCAGCTTCAGGTCCGTTGCTTAGGTCAGGAGATCAGAAATTTCTATTCCGTATTGGATTTCAGACACTCAATGTCAAAAACATATTATCCATAAAGTGATATGAATTGGCGTAACCACTTGACGATATATTGCCAAGCTTTTGGTCGCCAAGTGTTCGACTCCAACTTGGCGACAAATTTGGCGAAGAAAATGATTTCTTAAATTTGGATCAATTTGGCGCTAGTTGGCGAAATTTTACGAAAAATCCACTGAATGGTGTTCAAATCGGCGATATTTAGAAAATTAATCATTGCAAAGCATTTTTTTGCATTGGTTCGTGCCAAACTAGGGGTGTAAATGTTTGAATTGTTATCTTGCTAACTCGAAGGACTGTTTTAACACTTAAGGCATCTACAAAGAAATTTACACATAAAAGGAAGTAGTGTGAAGTCCCTACCAGATTTTTTTCTCTTTACAAATTCCCAAATGCTGTGCATGGATGCATTGAAAGGTAATATCACTTTCAGTTAGATTTATCCATCTGAAAAATCAACACTCCGTAAGTGACCATCACACCGGCTACTGTTAATATAAGGCTCGTGTTTATTACGAACATATTCCCCCCAGTTACGTAGATATTTGAAGTTCGCATGTCCTCAGCCATGATTGCATAACTCGTCAACTCTCGCTCGTTTAGGGTGAATGATGTCACTAATCTAGAGCACCAAACCAACGTATTCTGCAATCGCTTGAATTTCGTCACAACGTCATTTCCTGAAAAGGTCAAAATTAAAAACGTTTCTGTCGCAGAAGCAAACATGACTGAAATTAAAAGGCTTAAATAGAAGTTATGGGTTTCCGTAATTAATGCTATGCTGAGGCCGTTGTAGAAAACACACAGTAAACTCGCGTACAGACAGAGGACACAGGTGGAAAATGCCAACTCCACATCCTCTACCAAAGCAGAAACGCGGTGAAACATCAAAATGTTTTCCGATATTGATTCCTGGGAAAGATTTCTTTGCTCAAATCTTTTCTTCAGCTTGTAGCTGTAATTCGATAATATATTGGCGAGGTACAAGTACACTGTTGAACTTAGAACAAAAACTGTACTACAGACAGCTGCACTAAAAGTATACGTTGCTACAACAGAACCTATAAGAACGAAGTAAAACACAAGTCTAGATTCTCCATCGAAAGTCAAACTTAAAAACGAGAAAGCTGGCATTTCTTTTTCATCGTAACCCGTTAGTGCTACTAAAAGGACCGATGCGCATATTGCTAAAACAGAAAATGCTTGTGGCAGTATTAACAATGCAAGCTTGTAGCAAGACACGTGGTTACCAAGGTTCACCTGAGCAACAATATTGACGATCTTTTTCATGACAGCAACCACATCACGTCTTTTGAAGAAAAGTATCCAGGAAGATATTAAAGAACATAACGTAAAAGCATAGAACGTAACTCGGAGGGATACAGTGCTAAGAAAAAAGTGCATGTAGTTGAAGCAGAAAACAAAGTTGGCACTCATAAGAGTAATAAATAAACCACTCATGTAGCGAATGAAGGGAGATGCGTCGTCATCCTCACTTTCCAGGCAATGAGGGAAAAAAGGATGTCCAGTTACGAACGAAAAAGCCAGCAGGCATTTGAACTGTTTAATGACTGGCAGAATAAGCAGCTCTGTTTTGTTGGGGGTCTGTCCCTTTTTCGCCATCGTCTGAAAATATATGTTGCTGGTTTCGTCCATCCACATTGCGATCAAAGTTGCACAAGAAATTTTTGACTCCGTTCTATTAAAGGCAATCGATGTCTTTCATTGTTGGCGATGTCTATTTAAAACCGCAAATATAGCTTTTGAGCTATTAAAATGGCTGTTCTGTTTCATATTAGGTTTGTTACTTTTTTAACGTTGCTTGAAAGCACATACCTCTGGTTTTGTCCATCTGCATTGCCATCAAAAATCACAACTATGAAATATTGTGAGCTTGTCCTGTCTAAGATTTTTAACTTCTGACGAAAAGGTTGATCAAAGTTTCTGGTTGATCAAAGAGGATTAAAAATAATGTACAGTGCACTAAAATCTATTTGCCACTCCTGTAGTACATGCTAGAAGCTGCATCATTGTCTTCATTTTCCCAGGAGTGTGAGTGGAAAAAGGATGTCCAGGTGAGAACGTTCATATCAGCAAGCAATGGAACTGGTAAGTAACCAAAAAGCAAGCAAATCTATTTTGTTGTGGTTTTTATCTTTTTTGAGATCATTTGAAAACATATTTTATTGATTTCGTTCATCCATACTGCCATCAAGAGTTATAGAATTACAAATCTTCTTGCCATGTTCTGCAATGTTATGGTTGATCAAATGAATCTACTGGTAGAATAATCAGCTCTATTTTGTTGTAGGTATGTTCAATTTTTGATATCATCTGAAAACACATGTGACAAAATTCATCTATCCACATTGCCCTCGAAAATTATGCAACTGAAAAACCTCTGGCATTTTTTGCTCTATCAGAGATCCTTAACTTTGGTTCATCAAAGTAATACTAATGATAGAATAAGCAGTTCTCTTTGGTTGTAGGTCTGTCTCCTCTTCTATCGTCTTGATATCTTCTGAAAATATGTCAGGTTTTTTGTCGATCCACATTGACATCAAAAGTTACTCTACTACAAAACCATCCAGCCTTGTTTGTTCTATCAAAATGTTTCAACTTCTTATGGTCTCAAATTGGTTCCACTTATTGCATAAGCAGCTCTGTGTTGTTATCGGTCTGATCTCGTCTGAAAACATATGCACATTCACATTGTCATCAAAAGTCTCACAACTACGATTTTTTTCTATCAAAGATTCACAACTTCTATACGTCACGTTTTATGAAAGCTGATTCATTGATAGAATAAGCAGTTCTCTTTAGTTGTAACCCAGGTAGCACAAAAAACGTTTAATAAACGTTTTTAATCCGTTGTCACAACGTTAATAACCATTTTACAACCTTTAAAAAACGAAGCGTGCTACTGGGGAAGTTTGTCTCGTTTTTTAACTAGTGTAAAAACATACTTTAATAGTTTCTTCCGTTCATGTTGGCATCAAAAGTTATACAACTATGAAATCTCCTGGCCGTGTTCTATCAAGGACTCAACTGTTTCATGGTTGATCAAAAATTGAGGAGGATAAAAGACATGAAGTACACTAAAAACAAATCAAGAGAGTTAAGTTTTAGAGAAACATCACGAAAAATTGTTTTGCAGACGTAAGCAGCCTGCACATATTGGCTAATTCAAAAAAGGGGGGGGGGCAGCCTTAAAAGAACTATAAGGCGCATCCCGGCAATCAATAACGATCTCACAATATTTGTCTTCTAAAGAGTGTCATAATTTTATCTTTCTAATAATGTGACAATGGTCCATTAACATGCTAGCTTCATGACATTTCCCCGATATCTTGTCGTGACGAGTAATCCTTCATTTTGTAATGCTTACAAAGACAGCGACTAATAACAACCGTAACATTGATTTTCTATATTTTATAATTGTTTCGGAGTTGATGGAACTAACACTGTTCAAAAGATATTTGTGAGGAATAATTACAGAATATAAATGAATGTCCAAATGGCCTTTTTTTTAAAAGCTGTAATGCAAAAATTAATGGATATCAGCACGCAAGCCCCCTTTTTTTTTTCTTGCTCTTTTTAGCTATTCTTGAAATATAAGGTGTTTTTACTCAATATACTACAGCAGATGTTACTCAAATAACTACAGCAGATTTACATGTAATTATTTTTTGCATTTTGAACCTTATCTCAATCACGCTTTTTCAATACGTTAATACACTACATGTGTACTGTTCGTAGTTCTGGGGGGAATATATTGACGATTTTCAAATTTTTGCCAGCTACTAGCGTAACCAGAATTCCCCTCCTGGGGTTAAGATTTGGTCACAACCTTAAAAATATGGATCAAATCTGACATATTAGAGTAGACAATATGTGTCAGAACCAAAGATTGTGGGGGATTAACCCCCCCCCCCCAAAAAAAACTCTCCTCACTGTTCCTCAGGGAACATTTTTCTTTGGTAGAAGAAAAGTATCGCTAACATCGATAAATTTGAATTATCTATATAAGAGTCACCTACATATAAGCTAATATTGCACCAATGGAGAGAAAACAAGAAGTTCTGTCAAGAATTAAACGAGCCCACTTTCCCGTATACCGACATCGGCATTCTAGCATCTGATCCATACAGGGGGATTTTAAAGGATTGCAATGAAAAGGCACGCTAGCATTTAAAAGTGCATAGGTGAAATGTTTCGAGTTCAACGAGATATAATAAGTAATGCGCAATTATAAGTATCGTAGTGCATTATGGCAATGATAGATATATTTAATATTATAATTATGTTTTAAATCAATAGGCAAAATTTGAAATAGCAAAACCCTCAAAAAGTAATCCTCCCTAATAACGGACAACTCCCAATGACGGACAAAACTGTCGGTTCCGTTTACTGTCCGTTATTCAGAGGTTTTCATGTAATTCTTAAAAACTCTCATCAAAGCGATCGCTTAGAAAGTGTCTGCAGTGTTGAGAAAATTTCGGAAAATGCCCGATTCAAAAAATTCCAAAACGCAGGACTGTGTTAATCCCGTTGCTTCCCGATTTTAAGTCACATGCTGAACGAACTTCTAATTGTGAAGAAAAAAAAAACAGAGGAGGTAGAACCAGTGGTCGGAAGTAGCGCGCTACAAGTAGCGAAACTACTGTAGTAGCTACATTTTTTAGTAGTTTATAGTGTAGCGCACTACTTTTTAAGAAAAGTAGAGTAGTGAGTAGCGCGATACAAAAAACTAGTAGTTTGTAGCGATTTCTGGAAACTACTTTTAAATTAAATAAATAAATAAAAGAATGAAAAAATTAAAAAAAAAAAAGCGAAGGAAAAAAACAAGGTTTAATTGACTCGGACTGGTGTAAAATTTGCACGAGTACAGCAGCGGACGCAAGGAGTAATCAGAACCATATAAATATGAGCTGATCTTAGATACATCATGTTGACAAAATACATTCTATCTGTTTGATGTCATTGGTTTATTTGGCATCATAATTTTTATATTCCTTCAAATAATTTTCATGTTCCCAAATATTCCCTGGCAAGAAATTAAAAAAAAAAATTGAAGGTTGAATTCTTTCAACTTTTGAATCCTTTCTTGTAACGAATATTCGTAAAAATTGTAAAAAAAATGTAAAAGGAACAAATTTTACCAAAAAAAAAGAAAATAAATAAATAAATAAATAAAAATAAATAAATAAGGAACAAAAAGGAAAAGTAACAAATAAATTCAAAGACAATTCTTAGTTCTATCCCATATTCAAATGAGTTAATTTATTAATGTAAATCACCTTTAAAAATATTTTCGCTCAATCCTCAAAAGGTGTATGCTTTTTATGAATTATTTTTTAAAAAGTAGCGAAGTAGCGACGACAATTCAAAAGTAGTTTGTAGTCGCTACATTTTGAAAAAAGTAGTTGTAGCTGTAGTTAACTACATTTATAACAAAGTAGTTGTAGTTGTAGTTCGCTACAAAATAAATGTAGTTTTTCCAACCACTGGGTAGGACTCATTCTTAAGAAAAAAAAATTTGAAAAAACCATCGGCCATGCACTGGCAATTAGATTGCTTTCGAGGTCGATGTTTTTCCCAAGTTAGCATCGGCGGCCGATGCCGATGGCCAAACTCATTTGAATTAAAGTTTAAGTGTGTTACGGAGATCGAGTTAACTCTTAAATATGCCGTGAAATAAAAAAGGTTGAGAAGCTCTGCAATTAGGTACTAAAACATCCATTCATTTAAGATTTTTATTTTAATTAATGATAATTTTACTTTCATTTTGTACTCATATACAGGGGCGGCATTTCAACATTTCGTTTGAGGGGGCGAGTTTGTTAAATATGAAGTCCCTCAGTATGGAAAAAAAATACATATTGGTTAAAAGAAAGATATCTAAAACTGGATTAAATATTAAGAAAAAATGGAGGTATTAAAACAATTTAAATTCTTATGGCCTAACTTTAAAATTATTTTCTAATTAGTTATCACATAAAATGTCTTGATCAAAAATTAGTTTTTAGCTTTTAGTCAAGTTTTAATCTGCAATGTTTGGAATCAAAGAAGAAGAGTTTTTCCCACCGATTTTCTGTGTCTTGTGCTTGAAAATCCTTTCTTTTCCCGTTATACTTGTTTCAGAGCATTTTTTTTTTTTTTTTTTTTAGATTATGAGAAATGTGTGTGATCTTGAATATATTTTAGGTTGTGTGTTATCAATTTTTGTTGAAAATTGACAAGCTTTTTTAGATTATTTTGCATGTGATCATTGATTTGTGTTATACAAATTGAATTTACCCGTTTTTTCAACATTCTTCGAAAAATATTTGGGGGTGCAACCGCCCCCTCTTGCCCCCCCTATTTGCCGCCCCTGCTCATATATCCATGTTGTACCTACGTGTGTAAAATTTCATTTCTTATTGATAAATCTTTCTTGGTGTGTCAATTTTTTTAAAAAAATAGAGCGTATAACTGTTTTTAAAAAAATATTTCAACCATGTTGTCACACTTTTTGTTACCTCCTACCTCCAAAGTGTCACAAACTATCACGATTTCACGAACCCTCTCCCCCTTTTAAAGGATGATATCGTTTAGGGAAGAACCATTTTTTAATTCATTGTTCAAGAAATAAACTAAATACTCATTCAGATAAATTTAAATCACACCAAAAAATTTTTTCGTAGTGAATCCTAAACATTTCTTTCTCATATGGACAGCCATGGAAAAGTTTGATGTTAAAAGAACTCAAAAATTAATTTCAAAATATTTTGTCATTGTTATCTAAATTTATAGTCGACTGTGCTTTACATTTATTATTTATCAATTTGCTATTCCACCTCATATTCAAAATATTAGAATAAATGAGAAAAAGTGATAAAATGGAAATAATGTTCCATTTATTTATTTTTTATACTAAGTTATTGCAATTAAATTGCTTATAAATGAAGTCTGGAATGCTTATATAATATTTTAACGTAAACAATATTTAAAATAATAATAAATTAGATATTGCTATAGACTTCTGAAAAAAATCAAAATATTAGAACAAAATTAACATTGGTTCAAAATATTAGAATATTTTATTTTGTGCAAAATATTATTGTATGAATGTGAAGTAAATGGCAGTTAATACTTTGTAGCATCCCCTTTAGCTTTAACAACACCGTTCAATCGATTTGAAATGCTACAAACAAGTTGCTTACAAACATTTCGATCAATATTAGACTAAATAGACTTTATACGTGCCACTAACTCAGTTTTATTTGAAGGAGGATTTTCTCGGAGTTTTTTCTTCATTATATGCCACAAGTTTTCGATGGGATTAAGGTCTGGTGACTTTGGTGGCCAAGGAAGTACCTTAATGTTGCCCTGATTGAACCAATTCTTAGTCGACACTGATGTCTGGGATGAAGCTAAATCTCGTTGAAAGATGAAATCATCTTCAAACAAATCTTCTGACGAAGGAATCATGTAATATTCCAATATTTCTTGATATATCTGAGAATTAACCTTTTCGTAGACGATGCATCACTTTCCAGGTCCTTTTGCGCTCGTGCAACTCCAAGTCATATCACTAGCCACACACTAGCAGCAAATTTTACCGAGCGTTTAAGACATTCTTTATCAAATGTTTCTTGCTGCATTCTCCTAACTCCAATACCTTGTTGACTATATGAAACACAAAGCATACTTTTATCACTGAACAATATTTTTTTCCAATCGTCTTCGTTCCATAAACGTCTTGATTTACACGGATTCAATCTTGTACGTTTTTGTTTCACAATCATGAGAGGTTTTGTTTTTGGTACACGCGATTCAAACTTAAATTTATGAAGACGTCTTAAGGTTGTCGACATAGAAACGTCAATTCCTCCATCTTTCCATTTTCGGTGCAAGCATTTCACTTTTGAAACGGTTTTTCTTAACAACACCTTTCAGTTTCTTCTCATCTCTAGCAGATGATTTTGGTTTTCGACCGCCATTTTGGCGATTAATTTGAAAATTTCCATTTTTCAAATACTGTGTTAGTATATTGCTACCGCTTGATTACGAACAGCATAAATAATTTGCAATATCACATTGATTTTTACCGTGCCGGTACAAATCCACTATACAGTTTAATCGATTCAGGAATATCCTTCACACGACCCATTTCAAAATCAAAAATCAAACTAACTGCAAAGAGATAACTACTTTTGAATAAATTCGTATGCATTTTATCAATGTGCCACCCGTCATGAATTAGTGATGATGAATAAAGAATTAATGCGAAATATTCTAATATTTTGAACCACTTGAAAAAATATTCTAATATTTTGACATTTCAAAATATTTTTTTTATTCTATTCATCTCTTCAAATATGTTATTAATTCCAAGATAATAAATAAGTTTAATCAACAATAAGTCTTAAATAAAATCATCGTTTGCATATTTGCATTAAAAAACGTTGCATTACCAAACGATATTTTCAATTTGTGAAAAAAATGTCATTATTCTAATATTTTGAATATGAGGTGTACCTCCAATGCTTCATATTAATTAACTTTATTAAATTTAATTATTGCTTGCATTATTTATTGTTTCTGTTATGGCTACGATGGAGTAAATTAGATTGAACTGTTAAAATATTTTGATGGAGGCTGTTTTTCGTTTGCCTGTTGTTGCGAAAAATATTATATTTTATGTTTTACGTAAATATATAATAAAAACATGTTTATTCTCTATTAAAAAATGAATGTATTTACTGAACAGAAGGAAGATATTTTTATTTTAATTCTCAAAAAGAAAGAAACATTTTTCAAAATAAGTAGAGGTATCCAGGCGGAGATTTTTTGAATGTAAATGTTTTGCTCGATTCGGAAAATTAATATTATTATTATTCATTTATTTATTTGTTTGAAATACTGAAAAGAATTTCGTATTCTTACATAAATAAGATCTAAAAACAATCTTTTCTGGAGAAGATGCTATTTAAGATGAGCTTAGCTTATTACTTAATGATTATTTACAGTGAGCTCTCACTTATGCGCTGACCCAAGGGACCAACAGAAAAAGACGCATAAGTGAGAGAGACGTATAAGTGAACAAGTCTTTTTAAAGGACTAACACGCAACATACGTTCTAATGAGAGAATAAATACGAATGCTTCTATAGACAAGGGACATACTATTTCTAAGGTTTGGCATTCACTCTCTCGTAACTACAATGATAAAGAGAAAACAAAAATTGCAGCATACCTAATTAGAAACTGTTCCCTTTAAAACGATCCATAATAGGAAATTGTCCCTCTCCGAACTCTAGTTCATGTGGAAAAAATGCCTTCTGTGAGCAGTAAAGACGAAAATTAAAGAGAGAAGTGAAGAAAAATGCTCATTTTTTAAAGAAATTAAATTATTTTTTTTTTTAATTTTACGGAAAATTACGGCATAAGCGAAATATGTATCTTTAGAGCGACGTATAAACGAATGATACTATCATTATTTTGCTATCGAATGTGCTGGGACCATTGAAAATCGTCGTATAAGTGAAAAAGGCGCGTAAATGAGACGGCGTAGAAGTGAGAGGTCACTGTATTTATAAAGATGAAAACTTGTTTTCCGATTTCTTAAATCGTTTTCATAAATATCCCTAAGTGCCACAAAGCTTTTGAAAGTGCGATTTCTTTAAAAGCGTTATTAACGGTATTATTTTTCTTATTTTTTGGAAATGTGACCCGAGCTTTGGCTCAAAATTTTCGATTTGTACCGTACCAAGTGCGGTCGCACACTGGTATTTTAATTTCACATTAGCTACCAGTTTTTGTTGCCTCTCTCTGCTCTATAACAGGATTTTTGCCGCCAGCCCGTTTAATTCCTATTCCATGCTGATGAGTGCATAACAAACATGAAACTTCAGTCCATAGATGGAATAAACGAGCTGGTGGTGTATTGCATGTATTCAAAACTGAAAATGTTTAAAAAGTTAGAAATAGATAATTTGTTGACTAATTATGTAATTCTTCTCCAAATAAAATATTTTTTCTCAGAAATCTGTGTAATTGAAATTAAAATGATAATGAAGCTAGTCTGAGCTTGAGAGTTATCGTTAATAAACACTTTTATATGTTCTGTCAGTTGGGTTATGCTTAAAATAGAAATAAATAACATGAAACATTCTATTCTAAAAATTAAGAAGCCTGCACTTAATGTGGTTTATGAGTCTAGCTTTTTTACCAAGTAAAAAATAGGATTAGCTCTTGAGAAACCTAAGAAGTTTAAGTGTTTTAACTGCTATCAATTATTGTTCAACGGTATTTAGCTTTTTACGCATTCATAGCAAAAAATATTTGTTTAGAAACGTATTTTAAACAAAATCTACGACAGCACCAGACGGTCAAAGTGTGTAAATGTGAAAAAATTACAAATTTCTATCTAACGTGGATGACTTTCAGTTGAAGTAAGCTCTTATATTTGATTAACAATGCAAAAGGTCAGTAATTCCTATTTAGATTTCAGAAGGGTAACAAGTAGTGTATTGCAGAGAAATAGACAAAGATTTTGAAAAGATCAGAATTTTTTTATCATCTTGAAAATCATCAAACCAAACACTGAATGAATACTTACAATTGGTGTAAAATTTTCTCAACATATCGTTGGAAGATTAATAAATTTGGGTTGCTACTTTCAGTATTATATTTAAATGTATTATTCCTTTTTCTCCAAAGTAGAGAGAAAGAAACTGAAGTTTCACTATAAAAGAATGTAGATGGCATATACTGGTTTAAGAAATTTTTTTATGAACAATCTTATATTTGAATTACCGTAAAATGGGGTTAATCGGAACACTTTTCAGCTTTGATTGTAAAAAAAGCAGTTAAAAGATTTTTTTTTAATTTGATTTTTTGGGTAAAAACTTCGGTCTTGCTTTACTTTTGATATTCCAAGCAAAGACAAAAGATTTTGAGCAATTATTATTAAAATATATAGCAAATTATGGGTGTTCCGAATCACCCCGCTGATAGGGGTCAATCGGAACACTTGTTAAAATTTTTATTTTTTTCAATTTAATCTGTAATAGGTTTCACAAACATGAGTAATATTGATGGGGGAGAATAAGAACAGATAATTACTGTCAAATAAATGTATAATTTCAGTACCAGTAAACGTTTATAATTTGTGAAAATTCAAAATAATTTTGAACTTATGAAAAATGAAAAGTAATTTTAAGAAAAGCTTTTGAATTGAAATGCAAAGATTTAACATGAATGGAAGTCACTCATGTCGTCCACAAATATGTACTTGTCCTTAAAACTAGCAATTGTGACTTGGCTTAAGTTTTTTCATAACATCTCCTGGGATGAACTCTGCCTTTTCTTTAGTTTTTTGAAATTTCTGGGTTTCGGGGATTGTCCTGAAAGATTTTTTCGCTTATTCATCACTGTCTGTGTGCTGGACGTTTACTACATAAAGTCTATGTGACTTTCTCCCTTTTATTTTAAGTAAAAAAAAGTCTCCTGGAGAAAAAATCTTTTGAAATCTGTAACTTTTGTCATTCTAAGATCTAGTTGCTCACGAGAAGGGATAAACAGTAATAAATCCTTGTCCCTGTCTTGATTAGAAGAATTGGGGTTAGAATCTTGATTTTTCAAACAATTTCCTTCAAATAAGTTTGAATTGGAACAACAGAACTAAGTGTTCCGATTCACCCCGAAAATTTTTTTCCCATGGCATTTTTCAGAATTCTTCACTTTTATGACACAATTTATAAAAAATGTAAATTCTAATGTGGTATTATGTTGTTCATACTTAAACGCCCGATAATAAGAGATAAAATGGCCAAACTCAATTGCTATTCTTCATTCCTAAGTTGCAAGTCCTCATTGCTTTCCTTCCAGGTAATTTAAAAAACACAATCTGTAAAACTCTAAAATCTTATGACTATTTTTCCTTTGGATAGCTACCGTATCCCCCCTGCCCATTTCAACGAAGGAATAACTTGACATATTCTTCTCTTTCTTGCGGGAAAATTTCAAAACACATTCAGAGCTCCAATTCGTAGTTTGTTATTAGTGAACTTAAAAGGGTCATCAACAGAGGAAAAGTATCATTACTTTTAAAGGCATTTGTGATAGATAATTCAATGACACTTTGAAGTTTTCCGCAAATAATTTTCAAGTAATGTAACAAAAGCAATTTAAGGGTCTTTATTTGTGCGACCAAACCGAATTTTGTCCAATCTGGTTTCTTAATTTTAGTCGCAGAGTTAACTTTTTTTCAAATTTCATCACTCAAAACTTAAACTATTGCAAATCAAGACTCCATTCTGCAGCATTGAAAGTTTCATTCGTGTTAGGCAGAAATATTCTTTACAAAGCATTGTCTGTTGTGTTACAGCTTTCGTTGGATGTCCGAGCTAACGCTAAGGACCTGGCAATATTGTAGTTCAGACAATTTGTAAGCCAGCCTTCTGACACTTAATCGTCATAATATCGTTATATTTATCAGTATAAGGGTTTTAGTTTTTATCAAAATTTTGAGATCGACATTTTTTCCTCAATTTTAGAATTTTTTCAAAGAGTCTTCGCGTGATACTGTTACTGCTTGATACTCCAGAAACTTTTCAAGGGGGGGGGCGATTGATTTTTTTTACCTATATATATATATATATATATATATATATATATATATATATATATATATATATATATATATATATATATATATATATATATATATATATAACCTCCTCAAAAAATGGCACATATACCCCCCCCCCCCAAAAAAAGAAGCATAAAACACAAACATACGTATGTGTGCGTGTTGATGGGTCTTTTTCTTTTTGCTGATCCCTCCCACCTATGTTTTTTTTTTCTTCCAATGCTATTGCTTTCTGTGTTTTTTTTAAATATTTTTAGAAGAATGACCTTTGTAGGGGATGCATTTAACTCTTTTAAATGAAGGAGGGTAGAATATCCCTAATTTTAGGGGGTGGGGGGGGTTTCTCCCTTAGGAAATTTTTTAAAAAATAGATACAAAATTCTGCATTACGAGGCCTTATATGGGTATTGAGACTGCAGAAATATGAGAATAAAGTAATCAAACAAAACCTTTTAAATGTTATGCCTTTTGCAAATTAAGATCAATTAAAATATTTAAAAAAATATGGACCGACAAATCCTTGACATTAATCTGCAGAGATAAAGAACGAGGGAAGAGAAAAAAATAAACACATCATCACTTGCTTACATCGGTTTTCAGCATAGTTACTGTAGTTTATATTAGTAGTATTACAATTGTATTAGCATACATTCAGGGGTGCCCGGAATTGAAGTCATTGCGACATCCTTTTTTGGCAAATTTTGGCTGATGAGTAAACAAATTTCTACACAGTAGTAAAGTATTTCATTAGAAAATCTTGTCCTAGTATGCAGGTGACTGGGAATTTCAATCAGCAAATTCAGAAATTTTCCTCTTTGAATAGTTCAAGATTGGGAAGCCCCTGCATGCATTACACTAAACGGAACTTACCTTTAGTCTTTTCTGTGTTTGAAGGCGATTCAATGGATATTAACGGTGATTCAGTTGATAAAAGTGGCTCAGGTCCAAATGATATATTTGATTTGCTACATTTTCCTTGTTTTAAGCCACCTCTCCATAAAATCGCATAAACAAGAAAGTGTAATAACCGAACTAGGAACGTTGCTCAGTTCTACTGACTCCAAAAGGAGACTAAGACCACTTGAAATCGTGCTTATTTTCGTTACGTCATATAGACGGCGTCCCTTCATATGATGACGGGCGTCAAGAAATCGGCGACTCGGAATGTATGCATTCGAAGGCGAAGGATAACCCCTTCTCTTTTTATCATTTACATTTCTGCCTGTAGAGACTTTTAATTTATTGGCGCTGCCTTGAAAATGGTGCCGAATTTCAGTTCCACAGTAACAGAAAAGAAATATAATAAATCCCTCATTCCTAGAAAGGTAGAAAATTACTTTTTTTTTTTACATTTTTGGTAAATGCGTATTTCTTTCTTTCTTTTCTTTTCTTTTTTTTTGGCTCAAGGGGGGGGGCGATCGCCCCCATCGCCCCCCCTTGTATCCGCGCTTGCATTGTGGCACGCGTGCCGCGGGTTGGCCACCCCTGTTTTACACTAATAAATATTGAAGAATATTTTTATCACTGCAGTTTTTTTCGCCAAATTTGACGTGAATTAAAAAACACTGAAACTGAACTAATATTGATAAAATTGAAGAGGACACGCCCAGTAATAATACCAAAAAACCCGTTATTAAAATCGCAAAGCTTTCTTCATGCTAGTGTCTTCAACGGCTAACTTTTCGAAAAAAATGCCAGAGCCATCTATCGGATGAAACCGTTACTAAGTAATCTAGAGAGGGAATGTTAAAATATAGTTAAAGTGAAGTCCCACTTCCATGAAGTTTTTGAAGAAATGTTTTTCTGTTTTGTTCTTTAGTGAAGCAGAAATCAGATACATTTCAAGGGCAGATACAAGGGAGGCGCGATGGGGGCGATCGCCCTTCCCTTGACGGATATTGCACCAGCAATATTTTGGGAATCAAGTCTTAAAAACTAAAGTGTACAGTCATCTTTGATGACGTTAGTGGAAGGGGACTTTCCTCCGGTTCTTTTGCAAAATTTAAGTTCCAAAAAACGAAATTCAGGTGAACTTCGACGCATGGGCGTCGCTGGCTGCTGAACATTGGGGGGGACTTTAGAAAAAACGAAATGCTAGGAAAAATTCATGTTTTTTTAAACATGTTTAGAGTTTGCAAAGATCAATGAACATTGCAATTTTCAAATAAGAACCATAATTAGTCATATTCTGACCCGTCGCGGGGACAAAAAAGTTGGGGGGTGTATGAAATTAACGACTCCTCATTAATTTCAAACGCATCTTAAATACAGAGTGAAACAAATGGGTTCAGCTTATTTCTAAGAGGGAAGTCATGTTGAGAATGTGTTCCTAATCGTAAATATATTATTTACCTAGAAGTAAGAAGGTACAGGGCTACCTCCCCCGGAATATTTTCCGAATTTGTGATCTTAAAAATTCATTTTAGACGATCTTTGGTAATGTTATGGGAGAAGAGGTTCGAGTGCGCTCTTCCGTCCATTTTTCGATATCGAAACTTTAAAAACTCAATTATTATCGCAAATTGTGCTATGGAAAGGGGGGATCGGGGATTTTTTTCGAAATTGTATTGCTAAAAACGCAATTTTAGACTATCTTTGTTGATAGTACGCAGATTAGATATTCGAGTTCCCTCTTTTTGGAAAATTATTTAAATTGCAGTCTTAAAAATGCATTCTAAACAATTTTTGACAATGGTAGTAATTGAAGAGGTTCGGAGGCGCTTCTCTGGACATTTTTGGAAATTGAAATTTTAAAAACCTTAATTATAGATCATATCTGATTGTTTTAGGAAAACGGAGGTGCGGGGGTTCTGGCCCGAAATTTTTTTTGAAATTGTAATTGTAAAAACGCAGTTTTAGACGATCTGCGTTGGTGTTAGGGGAGGGGAGATTTAGGGCCCACCCCGGAACTTTTTCAAAATTGAAGGGTCATCTTTGGTAACTTTAAAAGGACAAATGTTCGATTCAAATTTCGAATTTCGACAAATATTCGAAACGGAAAAATTCCCTTTCTAACTATTCATCTGGCATTTGATCTTCAACAATATGTGAAAAATGTTTCTAATATTATTTTTTTTTCCTTTTGCTTTTTTTTTTTTTTTAAATATTGCTTCTTACCCTTTCTCTCCTCCATGCACGCATTTGTTTTTGCTTCAACTGTGCCTATGCTGAGAACGATGCTTTCACCTAATTTTGAAAGTTCCATTTTGAAATAAGCAAAAAATTAGGTTTGAAAATTTCAATTTAAAATAATTTGTGTGGAAGATAAATAACTTGCTTCCTTTAATGATAATTCAGTTCTTTTTAAAGATTTTTATGGAAATGCAGTTATAAAATATTTTGTCAGCTTCAACTTTTAAAAAATAATTTAGTTATCAAAATAATACTCAATTAAGCCAGCCTTATTATTTCATCACTTAAAAGCTAAAACAAAATAGTTTCCACGTAAACTATTTCTCAGTTATTTGAAAATATAATTCTAATTTGGAATAAAAATATCTCGTTTATCAACATTACTATTATTGAACGTTTGCTTTTCAATTCCAATGTCATAAAAATGTATATCAATTGTAACTACAAAAGTAAGAAAAATTAGTAAGCTAACACGAAAATACAGGTAATTTTCTCTTGTTGTGTGTTACTTAAGTTGTTTAAAAATTTAAATTACTTCGATCAAAAAATTAGCATCTCAAAAAAAAAAGTCAAGTAAATATTTTAACTTTACTTTTAGAACTTAGCACCCAATTCAATACTGCAATTACAATTAGATCATTATTCAATATATAACAGTCCTAGTATCATGCAAAAATAATGTAAGGAATGAATAAATATATTTTTTTTTCTTCAAAAACCGCGTATTATGAAAAGTTTTTTTTTAATTTTAACGCTAAATGCATATTAATTTTCTTTAAATTCCAGATAAAAAAATGTAAAATTTCAACGTAAAATATAACTTAAACAAGTGTTCATTTTACTCTCAAAAATATATGAAGCAAATTTCAAATTAAACATGCGAATATTTTTCAAAATAATGTGATCATAAGCTCATTACATAAAATTAAATTTTACGAGTTTATTATCATTATTAATAATAGTAGTAGTTAGTGGTAGTAATAATAGCATTATTATTTTATTTCTATGCACAGACTCAAGAGCAGTGACACACAACGTTTCTTGGCGATAAATATTAAAGTAGTTACTTCTGCTGTGAATAGATTCTCAAAATAAGTCAAAATCAAACATGAAAGATGCAAGGTGCGGACATTATATTTCTTTCGAAAAATAGCTAAAACGAGATTTAATACAAGCAGGGCCGGCCCGACGTAAAAATTTCGCACAAGCAGAGAATTATTTGGCACCCCCCCCCCCCAACCCCCGTTCTTTTCCAAGCACATATGATTGACCAAGACTAAGACAAAAGTAATTTTTTTTCAAATGAACTGGAATATTAATTTGCATTGTTATAATAATTTTAAAATTAAAAGCTGATTTTAAAAAAGTAAAAATAGCAGGAGATTATAAAACTAATAATATAAAAAATAATTAATTAGAGTAAAATATTATTCTTAAAATACCCTCTCGTGTAACATCATAGTAAAATAAGAAGTCATATAAAATGTGCTTATAAAACCACTCTTCTTGCTTTAATTTCTGCAAAATCTTTCAAAATGATGTCTGTATCGATATTGGACGAGATGTCTTTTTTAATAGACAAAGGGGCTAGACTACATAATCTTTCCTGTAATATTTTAGACATGAGATGATTTTTTATTATTTTCAGTTTTGAGAAACTTATATCCCCACTGACGACTGAAATTAATAACGTTAAGATAATTCGTAAATTGCAAAACAAGATAGCGAAATATGTAATTTTTTTTCCTCACCTGCTTCGATTGTAGCTCGTTTCCTTCCCAGCTTGATAGAGCATTAGTAGTTGATACAAAAAACTTTTCATAGCCTTTGCCTGTTTTTCACGGGACGCGGATAAAACGTCCAAAACCAAGGGTCCAAGTCCAAGGCTCAAATTCAAAAGGTACAATAGACAGAAGATCCGGCAGACTTAAGAAGGTCCAGATAAGATCCATGGGTCATAAGGTCTGACAGACATAAGGTCCACAATTTTGGACAGCTAAGACATAAAGTTCAGTTTTCTCAGCAGGGTGGACATAAGGTTTTTACTTCATTCGTTTTTTATTCTTTGTTTCTTGCGCTTTTCGTTTGTTACAAAACGTACCAGATTTTTTATAGTTTTCAAGCATTTTAATATTTTTATACTAATTTCCCTTTGATATTTTAAGCAAATTGTACGTTGGTAGCTGAGCTGCAATCATCACGAAAATATGCGCGTGTTATTAAAGAAGGCAACAGCTGTTGAAGGCACTCTCTTGAGGCCAATTGGAAAATGACTAAAAAGAGAGAAAAAAAAAACACAGTGCCCATCCAATACTGATCTGAAAGATGACCCGCATCACATGGTTTTACAAGATCCCCCCGTAAGATAACGCAAGTTGCGGTGACCCTACGGCGCATCCCCTTAAAAGTTCGGACCCCCTGTGATGTGAGAATCGAATAAAATGCAGCCAATCTCGAATTCTAACGTTTACCAGTAGTATCTATTATCTAACGTAGGATCTTACTCATGACTATTTACAATACTCCTTCCAGAATCGTAGCAATTTTGTCAACCCTCAACCTTTCAACCACTCATCAGAAGGAAGACGTTTTATGCCTTTTGCCTCTTAATGGCCTTTCAAGCACCACGGGGGTTGTTTCATTTGCCTCCATTTCTACTGACCATTCAATTGCTTCCAGGTGTGAGGGCCTCGAGAAACGATGTGTGATAGATGAAGTGATATATGCCATTTCTCAAACTCTTCCCCAACAAAGCAATCTGGACATAAATTTTTTTGCTCGTTAACGTTGTATTTGTGAAACTGAAGAACGAATAGCTAACTATAAGCCCAAGCTCGAAAGCTGTTTGAACTTACAGAGTCCGGGCTGAGCCCGAATCATCTCTAGCAGGCACTGATTAAAAACTTATGTTGATTTTTTTTTTTTTTTTTTGCACAAACTATTAATCGTCGGTATGTAATTTAAAATATACTAAATATGTATTTTTATTCCCGTAATTACCTTTCCTTTAAAAGAACTAAAGATGGGATCACCCCAAGAAAAATTCCTCCACCTTAATAAGTTGGGCCCCAGACCTATTCCTGGGGCCTGGGGCTCCATATTTCTAAGGGGCCTCATTTTTTTCTAAAGGCATATCACAGCATAAGAGCTATGGGAATAGCACACGTGTATATTTTAAAGAAACATTATTTTAAAAAATAACGATTTAGTAATTGGAAAAAAAATTTCTTGAACGAGAATTTTTATTGATTCTTGCAGCTAGTAGATTTACCATGTTTTAACTGTAGGGGCCGAATGACCATAGAAGCCCCGGAGGGGATTCAAATATGTACATAATAAATGATTTATATAGTGCTGAGATGTATAAAGGGGCCTTCAAAAATGCATTTTGACAGACCCCCCCAAACCTGTAAATCAGCCACCGCATTTTGCCATTGAATCTTTAGGGGGCCTCCAAATTACTGTGGGTCTTGGGCCCTAAAAATTAGTAATTCTGGTACTGCTTGGATGCAGGGCCCTATTGGGAGCAGTCGTCCTATCGGCTTCAGCCCGAGCCTATAATCCTTAGGTAACTTAGTTTCCATGGGTTTTGAGCATTTCTCACTCAAACTCATGACTTTCCTTTGCAACTCTTTAAATTAAAAAAATTTTGGTTTTGAGGATGTGACGCTCCGCCTGAGGCCCCAGACTCGCACCTCAAGCGCCTATTGTGTAATCTGCTAATGGTAGCAGTGGCGTATCCAGGGGGGGGTGCCAAGGGACCAATGCACCCCCCAAGATTTTGTAAGACTATACAAAATGGTGGCACCGAATTTTGAAAAAACATGTAACTTTCATGTAACTATGCTTCAGGTTTTTTTAATGAAAAATACTTTATGGACACTGAAATATTGTCATATTATATTTTGTTTTCGACAATAAGAAGCAAAACTAATTGTTATTTTGTAATTGTGGAAATGTAAGAGGAAAATGAGCAATGTACCCGCGCCTTATTGTTCTTGCATGATATTCATTTTTGTGGGGGGAAAAAAAACAATCTTTGAGCAATGTTCAATAGAAAAAAATAAATCGAAATACTGCTTTTTTAAAGTTTCACCGTATTTCTTGATTTTTTTCCTTTCTCATCACAGTGTCGATGTTCGATGTGCACCCCCCAAAATCGATGCCTGGATACGCCACTGAATGGTAGTGATGGGTTTTGCAGGAGAAAAATGATTGCTCCAATAAAGTTGCTAAAAGCACAAAAAGCATGAGATAGTTGCATGGGAAAGTAAGGGCCATGCTCCACATCAGCGTAAAACGCGACCGAAACTGAAGGCAGAAACCGAAAATCCGGGTACTTTCCATAGGAACACCATTGAATTCATTTTACGCTTCTGCCTAATTTTTATGCTTTACGTCGATGTGGAGCATGGCCCTAACTCAGACGGTCTTTCCAATAAATACGGAAGTTTTTGTTATTTTAGTTCAGATCGGAGTTCTAATTTAATTTGATTCAGAAATGAAAGTCCCGATTTTTTTTTTTTCAAAGTTATTATTTTAAAATATTGAGGGGGACTTCTGATGAGTTCAAAATATTGGGGGGGGCATGTCCCCCTCGTCCCCCCCGCCAACGACGCCCGTGCTTCGACGATGAAAGGGCCCCAAGGGATGTTCTAAATATTCTTCCGGAATTATTAAGAAGTGGAAGTTCCAAAAATGCAAATTTTAAAATGCCTTAAGTAATGAAAAAGGAGAGAAATACGCAATCCGTTCAGGGACCTCCTGCCTCCCTCATCTTGGCTAAATATCTATATTTTAGATATTTTAAATGAAAATGATGTGACTCCCCCCTCCTCTCAAAAAAAAGCATATGTGCATTAAGTACGTGTTAAGAGGTAAGTTAAAGAGCCCATCGCCCCTTCCTTGAAAAATTTTCGGATCCGCCCTTGATACATATTGTATCTACTTATGGCCGACTTTAGCGAAAAAAAGCGTTTGAGTGCAGTTGAAAACCAATCCTAAATTTAAAAAAAAGAGAAAAGAAGTTAAAGGAGAAAAGTGTTAGGCAAATACATGCATCACAGAAACAATCTTCTTTGAAGCGACCCATTCGCACTTTTAAAATGAAACTTCTGGATACCATAAGCATGGGTACCAATTAAACTACCAGTTAGTATGAGAGCAGAAAGTGTATTAGTGTTTGATAGAACGAGTCGGAAAGAACTCTTCAATCATATTTTTTGCTCTCATGTTCGATGCCTCTCCCACTAGGTTGAAGGGCAGTCATGGAAAAAGGTGCTACTACCTGAATGAATAAGTTAAATTCTAAACCAGTTTGGAACAGAGATTTCGAAGCTTGTGTTTTCTCCATAAGCACTGCTTTTCGTAACGCATCCGGTGATTTTGTTCGAGTCGTTGGGCTCCCCTCTGCCTCCCTCCCTACCTCGCAGCCGACATTTTGATTGAAAGGCGATCTTGGATCCAGCCTTGTTGCAGGTATTTGAAAACACATTATTATTGTCCCTGGTTGCTCTGGCATAAAATAAATCACTATGAGCTGTGGATAAAACGTCACTTCTAGAAAGATAACTGATTCTCAAATTTAACCCAGTAATGCCTCGTGTCCCTTTTTAGGGACGGTCCAAAAAGTGTGTATGAATTAACCAAAAATGAACATTTCAACCAAATAATAGTGCTCAATTACTGCTTTGGTATTGTTTCAATTCATTATTAACAGATTACAGCACATAACCATTGCAAAGTGTGTTCTGTAGTCGTTTTAATATGATCTTTGTCAAGAATTACATCGTTCAATCTCAAGAACAAAAAGCTAAGTTTTTAAAATTATTCCTAGCTTCCCAGTTTATGTTAATTGCTGCTTTTATTTTTTCTTATAAAATGTATTTTTAAATATTATATCGTAAGCAGAAAAACAATTTAGTAAAAAAAGTATGCACCCTCTGGTGCCTAGCGTCCCTTTTTAATGACGATTTTTCTTTTTTTAATAAAAAAAAATATTTTTGATATGATATTTTTTTTAATTATTTTTTCTGTTCGTTAAACACTATTTGTAACCAGTATACAAAATATCTTTGGGGGAAAAATGTCAGGCATTAATGGGTTAAAAACCGTTTAATGGGAAAAGTTTCCTGTAATTAAGCCCACTTTCATACTGCATTCGGTTTAAACCTGAGTTTACAAAATGTTTTTGTCATATATACAAAAATCGTCAAATATCATCTAGGCAGCTACATCTCAAGCTTAGCTGCCATTTTAATTCAATGTGTAAGGGTTTTAGTTTTTATCAAAATTTTTGAGATCGGCAATTTTTCCTCAATTTTAGAATTTTTTCAAAGAGTTTTCGCGTGCCACTGTTACTACTGAGCCGTGCCACATTGTGGCAAGCGTGCCGCGGGTTCGCCACCCCTGTTTTACACTAATAAATATTGAAGAATATTTTTATCACTGCAGTTTTTTTCGCCAAATTTGAGGTGAATTAAAAAACCCCTGAAAATGAACTAATATTGATAAAATTGAAGAGGACAAGTCCAGTAACAATACGAAAAAACCCGTTATTGAAATCGCAAAGTTTTCTTCATGCTAGTGTCTTCAACGGCTAACTTTTCGTAAAAAATGCCAGAGCCATCTATCGGAGGAAACCGTTACTAAGTAATCTGTAGAGGGAATGTTAAAATATATTTATAGTGAAGTCCCACTTCCATGAAGTTTTTGAAGAAATGTTTTTCAGTTTTGTTCTTTAGTGAAGCAGAAATCAGATACATATCAAGGGTAGGCACAAGGGAGGGGCGATGGGGGCGATCGATATTCCCTTGACGGATCTTGCACCAGCAATATTTTGGGAATCAAGTCTTAAAAACTAAAGTGTACAGTCATCTTTGATGACGTTAGGGGAAGGGGACTTTCCTCCGGCTCTTTTGCAAAATTTAAGTTCCAAAAAACGAAATTTAGGTGAACTTCGATGATAAAAGGGCAGGGCATGTTCTAAATATTCTTCCGGAATTATTACGAAGTGGAAGTTCTATTAATGATACATATTTAAGGTTGCGTGAATTGCATATTGTGTTGATTCATAGGAATCGGAAGAATGAGAAAAACTTGCAGCTCATATTTTATTTTCGGTTTATTCGATTCGCCAGTACCACTCTCACACACGTGAGGTGAGATCCATACAAAACTGCTACCATTGCCAGAGTAGAAACATAAGCTTGTTACAAATCGGTTACAGCTAACCATTATCACCACAGTTAGCAATATTCCTTTGGAATAAAAATATCAATAAAAATATATTTAACTTATTATTTTATAACTTATTATTAAGACATTGTTAAAGCATTATTAAATTTCTTTCAAATATTACTTTCATTATATTATTCTGCACTAGCCGCAAAGCCACATAGAAGAACACATAACCTCCTGATGTACACTCGACTAGTGCAGCCCTCTAGTATCGAAAATGTTAAATAATTGTTTCTCATATTTAGTACTCTTTAATATTCAGTTCCAACATATACTCCCTTACCAGTAACTAAGTTACGAGACTATGAAGTTATGGTGGGAAACAAATACATAAAATAAAAACAGCCTGGCGAAGCAAAATTCATAGTGAAGAAAAAAAAATTAAATAGGATATGACACTATTTCAGATCAATTATTAAATGGACACATTAATGGTACTCGAGACAAATAATGTGTAAAAATACGCTCAATAGAATCTTTTCGAAGAAAACCTAATTACTGCTTTATCCACATTTGCATATTAATAAAGATAAGCAAATGATACACATTAAAGAATAACAAAAATAAAATACATGATTTATCACGAGCTTTAGAACTAAAATAAAATGAAGTGGGTTTCATTTCAGGGGTTTTTTAATTCACCTCAAATTTGGCGAAAAAAACTGCAGTGATAAAAATATTCTTCAATATTTATTAGTGTAAAACAGGGGTGGCGAATCCGCGGCACGCGTGCCACAATGTGGCACGGCTCAGCAGTAACAGTGGCACGCGAAAACTCTTTGAAAAAAATCTAAAATTGAGGAAAAATTGCCGATCTCAAAAATTTTGATAAAAACTAAAACCCTTACACATTGAATTAAAATGGCAGCTAAGCTTGAGATGTAGCTGCCTAGATGATATTTGACGATTTTTGTATATATGACAAAAACATTTTGTAAACTCAGGTTTAAACCGAATGCAGTATGAAAGTGGGCCATAATCATACCATAAATAATAATTGGAATCAGATATGAAATAAACACATTAAAAAATATATGCACCTTTATACATATATGCAGAAATTCGAAATTTCATAAACTCCGATGAAACAATTTGATTTACACCATCAAATAAAGAGATGCACAATAGTTATATTTTGTGATTTAGATAATATTGAATAACATTTATTACTGAGCATGAAATAAATTTTTGATTAGATACTTTTGATAATCTTCATGAAATAAAACTAGAGCAATAAAAAGATTAACTATGTTTAAATATACTTCACAGTTGCAAGGCGCTTAGTGTATAATGTATATGAATTAAAATAAGTATTCACCATAAAATAAGAAGGAAAGTAAAACAATTACCAAGTAAGTGTATCAAAATGAAAATAAATAACAGATGAAAACCAATTATTGATGAAAAAAAAAAGATATACAACTTGCCCCTAATATCTAACATTCAGAATGAAAAATTTCAGAAATAATAAAATGAGATTATATATACATGGAAACTACTTTTAAATAAATTATGTTCACTAATCTTTAACCATTGACACTGGAATAACACAGCCAGGGTCTGAAATAGTTGCAAAATTCAACAATATGCTTTTTCTCTTTAAAATCTATTAAGGATTAGTTTTGTTCAAAACAAACCAGTATAAAGCAAACATTTACCAATAAAATGGGGATTTAAGCATATGTATATGAAAATTATATATATTATATATCTAATGATATGTATGCATATGAAACTTAAAATGATATGGCATATAAACAATAGAGTACTTTAGAAATGTTCTAATCAATATAAAGTCATTTGAGGATGAAGTCAAAATGGTTATAATACACCTTCAAATAATTAAAATTTCACTAAGGCATTTAAGTTTGAAACCTCACAGGAAGCTTGACTTTTCTACCACAACGTGTGTTTGTTGGGAGTTTCACAGTAGGTGTCAAAGTTGTTTTTTGTTCAGATTGATCATGATTATTGGGAAGTATCTCATCTGTGGTGTTGACTTTTATGATATATGCAGGTTTAAGCCTGTCGATAGAGATTTTCACCTCTTTTCCTTTAATTTGCACAGAAAAATATTTATCGTGCTTGTGTAACACCAAATAAGGGCCATCATATGCAGGTTCTAATGGTTTCTTCACTCTGTCAACTCTTACAAAAACATGGGTACAGGATTTCAAATCCTTATGCACAAAAACTTTTTGCTGAGTAAACTGTTGAGTGTTGACTGGCTTCAGTAAAACCATCTGCTGTTGTAGCTTGTTAACAAAGGTGTCAGGTTCAATCTCACAACTTGGTTTGTCAAAAAACTCTCCAGGAAGTCTGATGTTGGTTCCATCCAGCATCTGAGCAATAGAAAAATTTGTGTCATCTCTAATTGCAGCTCTTAGTCCTAACAGAACTGTTGGAAGGGTTTCAGTCCACTTTATGTTGTTGTGTGCTTTTATAGCTGCTTTTAATGTTCTGTGAAAGCGTTCAATTTTACCATTACATTGGGGATGATAGGGAGTTGTATGATTAATTTTGGCTCCACAGATGATAGATAAGTTGTCAAACATTTGAGATCTAAACTGCCTGCCATTATCTGCAATGAAACGAGTGGGTACACCAAACCTACATATCCAATTTTCATACAATGCTTTACTGACAGATTCCGCTGTTATGTCTTCTAAGGGAATAACTTCCATCCAGCATGAAAATCTATCGATGCATGTCAGGCAATATACTCGTATTTTGCCATTAGATAGTGGCATGGGTCCTATCAAATCTATGTGCACCACACTGAACCTTGCATCTGGTTCTTGATATGTGGAAAACTGGGATTTTGTGTGCCGCGTTACTTTTGCTCGCTGGCAGTTGATGCATGCTTGTGCCCATTCCCGAATTTGCCTTTTCATCTCGGGCCAGACAAATCGAGCTGTTATTTGTTTTACTGTAGATTGTATTCCTGGATGAGCAAATCCATGAATGTGATCATAAATTTTCCTACGGAAAGATTTAGGAATGTATGGTCTAATGTTGTTTTGAGATGTGTCGCACCATAATGTCTTCCCGGATGGGAGTAAAGATTGTTTGAACAATAATGATGAATTCTGAAATAATTCTTGCAATTCTTCGTCATTTTGTTGGGCTTGTGCTATGGCTTCATACTCTATCACAGTTATTTCTTCCACTCTAGAGAGGGTATCAGCTACAATGTTATCTTCTCCACTGATATGCTTGATGTTGGTGGTAAATTGAGATATATATTGCAATTGACGAAGCTGTCTTGGCGAAGATTTTTCGTTTTTTTTGCTTGAAGACATAAATCAAAGGTTTATGATCTGTGAAGATTTCAAATTCTCTTCCTTCTAACATATGTTTGAATTTTTTTACAGCAAGATATATACCTAGTAATTCTCTGTCGTAGGTACTATACATTTGCTGCGTGTCATTTAACTTCTTTGAATAGAAAGCAATGGGTCTCCAGGTATCATTTTCCAATTGCTGCAATACAGCACCTATCGCCCAATCCGAGGCATCTGTGCAGAGAGATAGAGGAAGATCAGGTTTAGGATAAGACAACTGAGTCGCTTCCACTAAATCCGATGTGCACTTTTCAAACTGCTGAACTGCTTGAGGCGTCCATGGGACTTTTCGTCTGTCTCTTTCTCTGGCACCTTTCATCATTTCATGGAGCAACGCCTGTGTCTCCGCTGCATTTTTAAGATATCTCCTGTAAAAATTTATCATCCCCAAAAAGCCCGAAAGCAGAATACTGCTAAATCGGCTACGTACGTCGCAGAACAGACATCGGGGCTGCAGAACAATTGTATTCAAAATTAAGCAACCAAAAAAAAAGAAAAACGTTATGGTTCGAAAGCGCGCAAAAAAAAAAAAGAAAAAAAAAAAAAAACGTTGTCGTTCGAAAGCAAAAAAAAAAAAAAAAGTTTCGCTCGTAGCCCATGTCTCGCAGAGCAGCAGGCAATAATGTCGGCGCCGTAATGGCAGGCTACCGACATTATTGCCTGCTTATCGACTTATCGTACTGTTGACTTATATGGCGGTGCCATATAGACCACAGCAGACGTGCAGACGACTTGACTTGTGCTTCTGAGGACCTTCCTGTTTTTCCGCAGAACTTCAGTGATGACACTTGCGCAGTCTTCGTTTGAAGTTCTGCAGTCCTTATTTGGGCAACAGAACTTTAGCTACGAAACTTGCAGTACACATTCGTTATTCAAATAATGTTTCCAACGATTATTTTTTTCCGCATGAAAATCGCGGGAACGCAAACTTAGTCTGAAATTCTATGAGCCTTCACATTTTGGCCGCAGATCTTAAGTGACGAAGCTTGCGGTGGGTACACAAATCAGTTCCTCAATTTATGTTTGAAACAATTTTTTCGCAAGAGAGTCGCAGGGGCGCAGATTTTCAATTGAAGTTTTGCAGGTCTTCACATTTTATCCGCAGAACTTCAGTGACGACACTTTGTTTTTCTATTAGATATTCAGTTATGTTTAAAACCATGTTTCCTCATGAGGAAATCGCGGGGACGCAAGCTTCGCTTGAAATTCTTCGGGCTTTCACATTTTGGCCGCAGAACTTCAGTGATGAAGCGTGTAGTACAAATTGTTTTTCAAATTACGTTTAAAACAATTAATTCTTCCGCGTAAAAGAGTCGCGGGGAGCGGGATTCGTTTGAAGTTCTGCGGGGGGCCTACACATTTTATCCACAGAACTTCAGTGACGAAACTTGCAGTACAAACTATAGTTATTCAAATTATGTTTTAAACAATTGATTCTTCCGTGTTAAAGAATCGCGGAAAAACGGGCTTCGTTTGAAATTCTGCGGGCCTACACATTTTATCCGCAGAACTTCAGTGACGAAACTTGCGGTACAAATTAGATATTCTGTGAAACTAAGGTTTCACATTCTCCGTTGACCTCCAGGCAACCAAGCATCTATTTTCCTAACTTAGTAACTCCGTGCATTGAAAATGCACACACACCTCATTTTGGAGTCCAAAAGACCTATAACTTTCTTCAAAAGTTATACTATTTCCCATCTATGTTCTCTAAGGTTAAGTCCTTTTGCAAATCATGTGAGAAATGTTTGGCCAACAAACCAAAACCAAATAAGTCTAAACCAAAATTTATTCTCAAATCTCAATTAGCATGTGGGCAACAATTGGCAATTGATTGTGTAGGGAAGTTATGTCGATCTGTTGAGGGAAAATTTTTTATCTTGACCATCATTGATCATTACTCTAGATTTTTGGAAGCATATTCACTTGCTAGTATAACATCAATTACCATAATAAAATGTTTAAATGATTACTTTGCAAGATATGGTATTCCAAAAGTTATCATATCTGACAATGCTAAAAACTTCATTTCTGATGAAATTGAACTTTTTTTTATAAATTTAAAAATAGAACACAGGAAATCTTCCATCTATTTTCCTTCTTCAAACGGAATCGTGGAAAAGAGTCATAGAATTCTCAAGGAATCTGTTGCGTCTCTTTCTGAGAAAACTTTCGAATGGTCTCAAAAACTACCATTATTTAAACTACATTACAATGCTAGCGTTCATTGTGTAACAGGTTTTCCTCCTGCACAGCTGTTTTTTGGGAGGGAAGTCAATACTCCTATGGGACATTTTTTCTGACCCAATTTTAACTACCGAATATGACAATTACATCAAAGAAATGAAAAAGGTTTCTGAGGAAATGAAAAGTGCTGTTGTGGAAAATGAAAACAAATATTTTGAGCAACATAAGAACAAACTAAAAGGCAGAGAGATAAAAAATTTCAATGTAGGAGATAGGGTCTTTATAAAGAATTTACGGAACCCGGGGGTTTTTATGCCAAAATATAATGGTTCTTATGAAATAAAAAGAGGATTTAGAAACGACAATTATTTGGTCCAAAATGTTAATGATTCAACCGAAAAGCCAATTAAACTGCATTTTAGTAAAATTTTTAGTGCTAATTAATTCAAAAAAAAAAAAGAGAGAAGAAAAGAGTTTGAATAAAATTGAAATATGTATTGTAATGAAGTTTGAATTTCTTGTTGTTGTTTTGCTCAATTATGTATTACATGTGGTGAAATAATAAGTTGAATGTCTTTATTTCTGAGACTCGCGACCTCAGAATTGTAATTTTTAGTTAGGCTGTTACTGCTAAGAGTTATTTTAGACAATTGCTTAAATTTTATCTATCATGTGTACATACTGTAGTAATTCAGAAGGGAAAAAACATGATCATTGCTATAATGAGAGAGTAAAAACAGTTTTTCTTTGAAATTTATAAATTAATGATTCATGTTTGGTGAGGAATTTTTTTTTTGGTTGATCATTCTTCTTTGGATCTGAAGTGATTCTCGAAAAGGCTGGGGTGAACCAATGATGTTCAATTTTGACTTATCATTTTTTCTATTTTTCTAATTGTGCTTAACCATTGTTTTATTTTAACTTACCAATTTTTCATATAGTGTTTACTATTGTTCAATTTTGACTTACCAAAATTTTAAATTGTGTTTTGATAGTGAATGATTTGTTTAACATTTTAAAAGTTACTTTTCTCCGACATATGCATCTGTTATGCATCATGTTTTTCTCGGCCGGGGGGTAGAGATGTGAAACTAAGGTTTCACATTCTCCGTTGACCTCCAGGCAACCAAGCATCTACTTTCGCGACATGGAAGGAAGTCCCCATTTTTTCACATGAAGAGGAGGAACCACGCTTCGTTAGGTTCCCGTCTCGGAGTGATCCGTGTAAACTAATCCAGAGAAAAATGCTTGCTCACTACAGAGCGATAAATCACTGGGGGAAACAGTAGCGTCTTCTCTTCCCGACTGCCGTTCACGATGGTTGTGGTGTGGTTGTGTTGCTGCGAGGCAAGAGAGGTCTCTTGGAGAAGAAGGAAGAAATAAGACGCCTGAGAAATTATGAAATATCTACGTTTTTAATTATAGTGAAACCTTTATTTTAATCAAGAAGAAAATTTTCTTTAAAATGTGTTCGTAAGCAATTGATGCGTCAAGATTGTTTTTCATCATCTTCAAGTCGTTGAAAGGCGTTAGGACTAAATTTCCGCCATGTGCAGCGCAGATCGAAATCTGTGATGATTTTAGCCATCGAGGATCGACCATCTGTTCTGATGGACAGTGTAAAAAGAACTTTGTGCCGTGGACTGGTTTATACAATTTAACGAACTAATTAGGCTAAAAACTCTGTCACTTGCCATTCCGTTAATAAGATGCGTGAAGCACATGAATTATTGTGTTAAGAGAATGCAGATAGATGATGCAAAAAGGAGATGTTAATTAATATGCTTTTTATGATGTACCCTTGCTTACTCACGAATAAATTAGAACGGTAAGTCAAAAAATTTGCTTTCATTAATTGGTTTTATTCATGCATCACCCTTAACATGTTTTTACACAACGCATTATGTACTTAATTTCATTCATTCTTTTTATCTTTCAAACCACCGCAACATATTCGACAATGTTGAAAACATTTTTTCCTCGTGAGAGAATAGCGGGAGGGGGGGGGCGTACTCGCTTGAAGTTTCGCGATCTTTCACATTTTGGCCGCAGAACTTCAGAGACGAAACTTGCAGTGCATATTAGTTATTCAAATGATGTTTAAAACTATTAACTCTTCCTGATGAGAGAATCGAGGGGCGCAGGCTTCGTTTAAAGTTCTACGGGCTTTCACATTTTGGCTACAGAACGTCAGCAACGAAACTTCCAGAACAAATTGGCTTTTCAAATTTTCTTAGAAACAATAAATCGTTACTCATCAATAAATGGCAGTGGGGGGGGGGGGTGTTCGCTTGAAGTTCTCTTTACTTTTTGACCGCAGAACTGCTGTGACGAATCTTACAGAACAAATTAAGATTTCAAATAATTTTTCCTGCTGAAGAATCAAGCGGACACAAGCTACGTCTGTAGTTCTGCGGGCCTTAACATTTTGACCGCAAATTAGTTATTCAGATTGTATTAAAAACAATTTTCCGGTGAGAGAATCGCGGGGGCAAAGCTTTGTTTAAAGTTCTGCAGCATTTCACATATTGCCGCAGAATTGCACTTACGGAACTCGTAGTGAAAATTATTTATTCAAATGATGTTTAAAACAATTTTTTTGCGTAAGAGAAACGCGGGGTGGAGGGGGAGGGGAGTCTCCTTTCAAGTTTTTCGGGATTTCACATTTTGGCTGCAGAACTTCTGACGGAGCTTGAAGTAAAAATAGTCATTCAAATTATTTTAAAACAATTTTTCCGCTTGAGAGAATCGCGGGGACGAAGTAATTATATTTGAAACAATTAACTTCAGGCTAAAATTAGGAAAATAGGTGTAATCCAGCCCCCCCCCCCCCCAATCGGAAAAATGTTTTTTTAACATTTGTTCTGCGATCGAGAAATTAGTTAACGTCCCAATGCTCAGCTTGAAATTTTTGAGCTTGAGTTTTTTGAACTGAATTTCTGAACTGATGATGAAGTATATATATTAGGGTGGAGCGAAAAAAACAAAGTTTTTATTTTCGAATCGTAATAGTGCGGAAAAGTTGCGATTGGTGAAGAGTTACAAAACAAAACAAAAATTTTTGAAATCGGATAATATCTTCCGTTCCCGCAACGAGCCTGAAATTTTGAAAAAATGAAAATTTTCATGTGTTTTTAGCGGTGTTTAAAAATTTTTCTTTTAATGTTTTATTTTAATGCTCTTGGACGGAAAAGTTACGTTTGGTGAAGCTTTCTGAAATTTTGAAAAATATATTGAAATCGAATAATACCTTCTGATCCAAGAACAAACCAGAAAAACCAAAAAATTATAAAACTTCAGCTTTTTTTGGGGTGATGAAAAAAAAATTAAAAAAAAAAATGTTCTCAGGTTTTTTTTCTTTTTTACCCGGTATCATTGCGTAAAGCCTTTTAAAAAGCACTATATTACTCTTAAACATTAATTTTTTTCTTGATTTTTCAGGTATCTTCTAAACATGCAAAACTACCATTTTTTACAACAATGAAAAATTTTCAAATAATCGAAAGTTATGAAATATTTTCCAAAATTTCTGCAATCCAGTACAAAAATCCACTAAATAAAACACCCACTCCTAAAATAAACGCTAATTTTAATCACTAAACTATAAAAAATTTTAATACCTAACTAATTATATACAGTTTCTTAATCCCCTTTTGTAGTCTGTGCCTTCTATAATTATGTTACCTAACTTAACTGACTACCCACAGAATCCTTTAACATTAATTTAATTAGAAACTTATTTTAAAATTAAAACTTCTTTAAAATTAAACCTAGTTAGGTTAGGTAGTGTATAGAATGAGACTGCAAAATGCAATTAAAAATTCAGAAACTAACATTATAATGAGGTAGGTATTAAAATAGTTTATCGTTTAGGAATAAAAAATATTGTTCATCTTATGAGTGAGTGTTTTGTTCAATGGATTTTTGTACTGAAAAGGTTAAACAAATTCAATAATTAAGTATGGGTAAAAAATTTAATGTAAATGTTATCTATTATTTTTTTGCTTTTAGTTTGCTTTAAGGTTATCTTGGTGCCTACAGTAACACAGTCCCAGGCAAAGTGGGGCAAGGTGTAACAAAAATTAAGGATTGGAAAGCATTTGACAAGGAGAGGGCACACTGCCCCACACACCCCTATTAGCCTTATGCAAAAAATGTTAAAACATGTTATCATGACAATTGAACATTTGAAACACGATTGCAGAGAAACTTGTGCTTAAAAGGTTACTATAAGCATCTCGGTGATGATTTTGGAACACATTTCATATGAAAGCCATAAATAAGAGGAATGTATTAGTGTAGAAGACAAAACAAATTTTAGATTTTGTTGATTTCTAATTTTTCATACACAAAATTATTTTAAAATAAATAATTAAATTTAAGTTTAAAAAACTAAAAAATACGCTTTTAGAGTTAATCAAACTATAAAGCTTTAAACCATTTCAAATTATAAGTTTACATGCACCATATAATACAGCAACAAGTAATATAGTTTAGCCTTTAGTACTAATAATAGCATTCAATAACATCAACATGTAATAATATAGTTTAGCCCTTTAGTATTAACAATAGTATTAAATATATCACTTTTATATTTTTAAAGAAAGTGAATTTTATCTTTTATTCAGAGTTACAGACATACTGACAAACCCACATGTGAAACTAGTAGAAGCGTATTAAAAACAAAACCGCCGTTAAAAAACAACTGGGAGCTAAACAGAAAAAAATAATACATAATATTTACATACAACTTCATACCCATACCTAATTATTAAATTTGTTTAACTTTTTCAGTACAAAAATCCATTGAACAAAACACTCACTCATAAGATGGGCAATATTTTTTATCCCTAAACGATAAACTATTTTAATACCTACCTTATTATATGTTAGTTTCTGAATATTTAATTGCATTTTGCAGTCTTATTCTATACACTACCTAACTTAACTAGGTTTAATTTTAAAGAAGTTTTAATTTTAAAATAAGTTTCTAATTAAATTAACGTTAAAGGATTCTGTGGGTAGTCAGTTAAGTTAGGTAACATAATTATAGAAGGCACAGACTACAAAAGGGGATTATGAAACTGTATATAATTAGTTAGGTATTAAAATTGTTTATAGTTTAGTGATTAAAATTAGCCTTTTTTTGGAGTGGGTGCTTTATTTAGTGGATTTTTGTACTGGATTGTAGAAATTTTGGAAAATATTTTATAACTTTCGATTATTTGAAAATGTTTCATTGTTGTAAAAAATGGTAGTTTTGCATGTTTAGAAGATACCTGAAAAATCAAGAAAAAAAATAATGTTTAAGAGTAATATAGTGCTTTTTAAAAGGCTTTACGTAATGATACCGGGTAAAAAAGAAAAAAAAACCTGAGAACATTTTTTTTTTTAAATTTTTTTTCATCACCCCAAAAAAAGCTGAAGTTTTATAATTTTTTGGTTTTTCTGGCTTGTTCCTGGATTAGAAGGTATTATTCGATTTCAATATATTTTTCAAAATTTCAGAAGGCTTCAAACGTAACTTTTCTGTCCAAGAGCATTAAAATAAAACATTAAAACAAAAATTTTAAAAAATCGCTAAAAACGCATGAAAATTTTCATTTTTTCAAAATTTCAGGCTCGTTGCGGGAACGGAAGATATTATCCGATTTCAAAAATTTTTGTTTTGTTTTGTAACTCTTCACCAATCGCAACTTTTCCGCACTATTACGATTCGAAAATAAAAACTTTGTTTTTTTCGCTCCACCCTAATATATATATATATATATATAGTAAGCATTAATAACCTAATTATAAATATATTTGTCAAACTAAAGCATTTAAAATATGAATTAATGAAAATAAAGCAAGAAGTATTTGTAAATTTATAAAATCTTTCTAATTCAAACTCTTCATAGAAAAATGAAACAAATTTAAAAAATAATTATTGTCTTTACCATGGTAATAAAAAATTAAGTTGATTTGGTTGGATTATTGGCATAAAAGCCTTAATAGGCTATACTGAGCCAAACAATTGTTTAAAAGTAAAGGTGTCAAAATGAAAATGTTTGAAGAAAGAACCTGTAGAATTAAGAAAATTTTTGCTGAAATCAACACATGAATGAAGTTTTAAATTTTGAATAGTAAAAAATAGAAATCCAATCTGCCGAAGAAATAACAATTTCCCTAACAAGTCTTTCAAAGAAGGATGAAAATGACTAAAGAATCTGAAACGAATATGATTGAAATTTGGACAATCGCGAGGCAATCTCCATTGTATATGCAATACTGTCTGATTGACATTAAGTGTGTTACATAAGGGCAAAACAGATGTCTATGAGTAAATCTGATGTGGCCCAAAGAAAACGGTATCACAACTTCTTTTCTGGTGATCTTTGATGACTTGAAACATTCGTCGAAGGCTGACAACAGTGCAAATAATTTCGCGACTCTCTCTATTCCAGTTCTTAAAAAAAAAAAACACACACAAACACACACAGAGACAGCATGTAAGTACGCAAACATATATAGGTCATTCCAACGAAACTGGTACAAATCATGTCCGAGACTTTCGAATTTTTTAAAAACAATATGAAAAACTCCCACCCATTAAGTGTATTTTTTATTAGTTCCATTTACTTTTGTGCCATCAAGTATCAATTGATTAGGTATAATCCATTTAGAAAGGACACAACAAAAATTATCTTGTCAGAAGAGGGAGAAAATGACATGTCCTAGCGTCAAATTGCTAGAATTTTCAATGTGATTTAAAATTAAACTGAAATGTAACAACAAAATAAATGACACTGCAGTGCACAAAAGATGCTTCTGACACCATTTCTGCAGTTTATTACGCAAATGAAAAAAAAAAATTCCCTCAAAAACACTATTCTATGTTTTTCTATGTTTCTAATTTTCCACTCTGTTACAAACAAGCCTTTTGGAAATAAAATAAACAATTGCATTCAATCTGATATATACACTGGCGGAAAAAAAAATCCCAACACCAAGAAAGACTTGTGTTAGATAAACGAAATTTGGTAGGCGTGTTTATACAACTGAAAGATGACATCGATTGAAATTTCGCGTTCCGCGCATAAGTGTGGCGCAGCTGGCGTCACTCAGAACATGCAAATAAGGCTTGTTTTAAAAGCGTGTTGTGAAGCCCGTGTGTATTATTTTTCCGTAAAATTTGACGAATTGCGTTCATGTTAGCCTGGAATACCTTTAAGAAGACGAGGAAACCATTATCAACAGCTCACTGAGTTTAAACGAGGTCGTACAATTTGGCTACGAGAAGGTGGATTTTCATTTCGTGATATTGCAGAAAGACTTGGGTGGGTATGTTTCCACCATGCATGATTATTGGAAGCTATGGGCAAGGGATGGTACTACCTCAAGAAGATCGAGTTCCGAGCTGCCACGTGGCACGACTGAGAAGGAAGATCGCCGAATCTTGCGTACGGCTGTGGCGCATCGTACTGCATCTGCGGTTTGAGTTTGAGTTAAACTCAAACTCAAACCGTTGGGTTTGAGTTTAACTAAGTTGGTACCGTCGTGACCCAAGGAACGGTAAGAAACTGTTTACTTTAAGGACAGCTCCGAGCCAGGCAGCCTGCAGCCGGTATTCCATTAACTGCAAACCATTGCCTTTTTCCGACGGCTGTGGTGCCACGACAGAGCTCACTGGAGGTCGGAGTGGAGATCTGTTGCAATTTTTGATGAAAACAGATTCTGCCTTAGTACCAGTGGTGGCTGTATATTGGTCAGAAGGAGGTCAGGGGACCGCCTGCATCCAAGCGGTCTACGGCCTAGACACACGAGATCCACACATGGAGTTATGGTCTCTGGAGCAATTTCCTACGACAGCAGGGGCATTCTTGTGGTTATCCCAAACTCACTGACTGCAAATTTGTCGTCAGTCTGGTAATTTAACCAGTAGTACAGCCCTTCGTGAGTAGCATTCAAGAGGGCGTTTTCCAACAGGATAACGCTCGCCCTCACATCGCTGCTGTAACGCAATGTACTCTACAGAGTGCTGACATGTTACCATGATCTGCAAAATCACCAGGTATGTCTCCAATTGATAACGTATGGGATATCATGGTAAGGTACCTCGAGCATCATCCACAAAAATCAATGACGGTCCTAGTATTGACACCACAAGTGCAACAAGCATAGAACTCTATACTACAAAGTGACATTCGGCACGTGCATGACATAATGCATGCACGATTGCAGACTTGCCTTCAAAATTCTGGAGGTTACACCCTCTACTAAATTAACATAATTTCACATTTGCACAGCATTTTCTCGAGCTTAAATTAGCCAGTGATCTTGTACATTTAATCAATTAAACATGTTGACTAGACAATTGCATTACCCAAATTTCATTACTCTACAGAAATTTTTTCTTGGTGTTGGGATTTTTTTTTTCCGCCAGTGTATATTTTTTTAAATATATCTACTTATATTAAAAACTGAGTATCTTTCTAACTATCTTTCTATCTTTCTTTCTATCTTTCTATGTCACGCTTATTTCTCCTGAACGCCAATGAACTGAAAGTCGAACCAGGTACCGATAGATAGGTAATTTTTCAGGCTTCATTAGTTTCAATCTATATGATTATACGATTTTAATTAGCGAAGATATCAATTAATAAGTAGTCAAGTTTAAAGCGATTAAGCCTAATAAATGATTAAATATGAAATCCATTCTTGCAAACCGTCGTTGCTATGAAACAGAAATAACAATGATAATGAGAATTTTGAATGAAGGCTTAACTAAATCAAACACGAAACTCATAAGCGGGCCACTTACGTAGAATTTTTATCGCTAGCTACTTGTAATATTTTGAAACATTCATTTGTTGAAAAGCCATTTACTTATATTAAAAACTGAGTGTCTATGTCTGCTTTTTTCTTTGAGCGAGCTGAACTTACTGAAACTCTACTCACCATCTTGAAGGCGCGTAGCATCTCAATAATTCGAATGATTTTTTATATAGGAAAAAAGTAAAGGCGTGAAGCGCCTATTAATGAGCCGCCTTGGCGGGGAGTACTTGAAAATTTCCTCACTACTTTCAGGGCACGAAGTGCCCGTGCAACGCTGGGCCACGTGCGTGGTATGTCTTGAAATCTAATGAACATTAAATTATATCAAATAATATAATTTCAGAATGAGGTAAAAGTTAGAGGGGAGACGTTATGCATCAACATGCCGCAGGAAGCTAATCTAGCTGCCCTGGCAGCTAGTAGATAGTATAACTGCCGTGATTAGCTTGCTACATTGAATTATGTAGTCAACAACCAGGGTGAGCCTCATTCTTTTCTTATGGTAGTTAATTTGAACTGTTGGATGTCCACTCTGTTACAGTCGATTTCATGATGTATATATTATGTGTATATTATATGTAAAAATAAGAAAACACTTTTTAGTAACATTTTGACGGTAAATATATAATGTATAAATCTATCTTGCAGAACAATTTTGGGCAAATAATTTTGCGTCGCAGAACATCACTAAGTATTCTGCTTTGGGGCCAAAAAGGTTCGGAGATCTTGAAGTGTTTCAGGCAGCTTGTATTCCAAGATGGCTTTGACTTTATCTGGTAATGGCTGTAAACCTTGAGGGGTGATGAGATAACCTAGATACTCTATCTGTTCAACTCCAAACACTGATTTGGCAACATTGATGCGAAGGCCATACATTTGTAACCTTTCAAAAACCAGGAGAAGATGCTTTCTATGTTCTTCCTCAGATTCCGATGCGATGAGTATGTCATCCAAAAATGGGAAAAGGAAGTCTAACCCTCTGAGGACTTCAGTTATAAATCGTTGAAATGTCGAAGGAGCATTTCGCAAACCAAAACTCATGACGTTGAATTCCTATAACCCAAATGGCCTAATAATAGCTGTTTTGGGTTTGTCTTCTTCAGCTATTGGAATCTGGTAATACGCTTTGCAGAGATCTATCTTCGAAAATATCTTCTTACCCTTCAACATTAACTGGAAGTCTTCTATTCTTGGGATAGGATACCTGTCTGGAATGGTCTGATCATTTAGTCGCCTGTAATCTCCACAAGGACGAAGAGAGCCATCTCGTTTGTTTACTAGATGGAGAGGACTAGCCCACTGGGATTTTGAAGGTCTTATGATGCCAGAGTCAAGCATAAACTGAAATTCTTGCTTGGCAAGCTTTAGTTTCTCCGGATCGAGTTGACGTGCACGCGAAAACACTGGCTGGCCTTTAGTGGTGATGTAGTGTTTTACATCATGTTGTACTGACTTGTTCAGGAATCCGGGCTTTGTGATTTCGGGAAACAGACGCAAAAGCTCTGCAAACTTGGTGTTGTTACCAACAGTATTTATTGCATGCTCTTCACACACAGACATAATGCTGCTTTTCACTGATAGTTTGGTGATACCATCAATTAACTGTCGATTTTTTATGTCGATTATCAGATTGAAATGGTGCAAAAAATCAGCACCTAAAATTCCTCTACTGACTTTGGCCATTACAAAAGGCCATTGAAATGGGCGACGCAATCCTAAATCGAGCGTGAGGTCTTTCAAGCCAAAAGTGGGAATTTCTGTTCCGTTGGCAGCATACAGCTTATAATCGCTGGATGAGCCTTCAAACTTCTGATGTGCTGGAATAATAGATATGTCTGCACCACTGTCTACCAGGAACCGTGATCCCGTATTTTTGTCATTTACAAATAAACGGGATTGGCGGCAATCGACAGGTTTGGCAGTAGGGCTTGCCGCTGATTCTACTGCTCTCGGGAGTTTTCCGGACTTCTCCAACAGCAGGGGGGTTTACATTTATCTGGGTTGCACTTTGATCCAAAACGGAAATGATAATAGCAAAATTTACCGTTTGGATCGAAACGTCGCACAGTGGAGTATTTGAGTGAAAATCCTGGCCAAAAGTCGAAAATGTAAAGTATGGTCAATCTCACACTTCTATTCGTTTTCGGACAGCTGATAAGACACTACGTCATAATATACAACATAAAACTCCTTCCACTTTGATTAAGACCCATACGAATGCTTCAAACTCAGTCGATGTGGAATCTGCGCTGCTGTTTTTCTGGAAGCTTCGTTTGTTGCTTACATTCAATGCGCTGTATTCGGTGGCTTATTTCGAAATTATGTAAAAAACACTAATGAATATGGAAGACGAAGGTGTATACTTTAATATGATGTGCAATCCATGTAGAATTTGCTTTGGGAAATATTTTTTTAATAGTGTTTTACACAACTTTAAAAAAATCGCTCTATTTTCAGTAAATTTTTAAAAAAAAAAGGTTTTTATATGGGTTCCGGGCATTTCCGGACGCAAGTTCGGGTATCAAAATAAAGCTTAAGGTTCCCTTAAAACGTATTTGAAAAAAAAAGTTGCCCCTTTTTGCCCCATTTTGCTTAAAATAGGTTTAAACTGGATGAAGTAAATTTACGTTTTTTCTTTTGGGTTTGTTCATGTTCGTTTTTTTTTTCAGGATCTTCTAGGAAGTTTATAGAAATCACAAACAAATCATTGTATGAGATAATTAAAAAGTGTCCGTCTAAAATTAGACGAAAAAATTATGCATTTGCAGAGTTTTGGGTCAAAAACTCCACTGAGGGGAAGCAGAAAAATTTTCGGTTTCTAGTGCTATATAACATTAATATGTGTAGGTAATTTTCCCTTATCTTTGGCGATTTATGTAAAAATTGCTTTGAGTTGAAATAAAAAAGGAACGGTTTAACGAATCTTTTCGAACTATAACCTTTGTTACTCCCTGAGAATGTACCTTTCATATGCCGAAAATGTTTTTCAAATAGGTACATGGTTTCGGAGATTATTTAAGATACAAAATCACCCTTCCTCTTTGTAATATTAGTAAAGATTTATTTTTGCAACGAAAAAGGATTCATTGAAACATCAAAATACTCCACTGTGCGTCGCACAGTGGAGTATTTGACTGAAAATCCTGGCCAAAACTATTTTGGAATTTTCGCTCTTCTAAGGGAATATCCTTCTGTGCGTTTGGGCGTTGTACAGCAAAGCTACCCATCACGCACAGTGGAGTATTTGACTGAAAATCCTGGCCAAAACTATTTTGGAATTTTCGCTCTTCTAAGGGAATATCCTTCTGTGCGTTTGGGCGTTGTACAGCAAAGCTACCCATCGTACAGCTATGAAACTTGGTCAACAAAGTGTCTAAAAGGTCATATGTTGTAACTTGAAGCTCGATTTTTAAAATTTAATTTAGAAAAAAAGTTATTTAATGTTTTATCCGTTGTTTAGAATTTTTCGAGTTTACGACCGTAAAAAGATTTCTAGTGAACGTAGGAAGAAAAAAAATACATCACCATTTGGAGCAATTCAATCTCTTTAAAAGTTTAAATTGTTTGAAGCTCTAACGTAGTTTACCTAATTTTAAGGAATTTTCAAAGACAGGTCACTTTTTCGACGTTTTTCAATTAATCAATCGATGCAAATTAAAATTCCTGCATCCGTGAATCTAATGATGTTATTACTCTGAAACTTTTCAAGGATACAATATAAACATTTCACCTTCATTTAAAGTAAAAACGGTGAAGTTATCTTGCTTCATTGATTTTTAGTGATTTTTTATTCAAAGAGCTTAAAGAAAAATTTTCACAATGTTTTGCCATGGTTCACGTTTGTTCCGGAGCAGCTGGCAACCTGCCAGCTGCTGACGAGGAATTGTTTGAAGCGAAAGCTAATAAGAAAGCGTATTTTCGATGTATTTTTTCCTTTGCCGGAATGTAATTAGTACATTGCCTCCTCTCTCCCCCCTCCCAAAAAAGTAGTTCAACAATACCAATATTCTGTCAAAAATGTTAAATATGAGGAAAAAAATTTTGATTATAATTTCTAATCATTAGGTTACAAAAAATGCTAAATTAACCTAGAACAAAAGAAAAAAATGCCACGAGAATAGCAGGCAAATATTTTGATGTTTCAATGAATCCTTTTTCGTTGCAAAAATAAATCTTTACTAATATTACAAAGAGGAAGGGTGATTTTGTATCTTAAATAATTTCCGAAACCATGTACCTATTTGAAAAACATTTTCGGCATATGAAAGGTACATTCTCAGGGAGTAACAAAGGTTATAGTTCGAAAAGATTCGTTAAACCGTTCCTTTTTTATTTCAACTCAAAGCAATTTTTACATAAATCGCCAAAGATAAGGGAAAATTACCTACACATATTAATGTTATATAGCACTAGAAACCGAAAATTTTTCTGCTTCCCCTCAGTGGAGTTTTTGACCCAAAACTCTGCAAATGCATAATTTTTTCGTCTAATTTTAGACGGACACTTTTTAATTATCTCATACAATGATTTGTTTGTGATTTCTATAAACTTCCTAGAAGATCCTGAAAAAAAAAACGAACATGAACAAACCCAAAAGAAAAAACGTAAATTTACTTCATCCAGTTTAAACCTATTTTAAGCAAAATGGGGCAAAAAGGGGCAACTTTTTTTTTTCAAATACGTTTTAAGGGAACCTTAAGCTTTATTTTGATACCCGAACTTGCGTCCGGAAATGCCCGGAACCCATATAAAAACCTTTCTTTTTAAAAAATTTACTGAAAATAGAGCGATTTTTTTAAAGTTGTGTAAAACACTATTAAAAAAATATTTCCCAAAACAAATTCTACATGGATTGCACATCATATTAAAGTATACACCTTCGTCTTCCATATTCATTAGTGTTTTTTACATAATTTCGAAATAAGCCACCGAATACAGCGCATTGAATGTAAGCAATAAACGAAGCTTCCAGGAAAACAGCAGCGCAGATTCCACATCGACTGAGTTTGAAGCATTCGTATGGGTCTTAATCAAAGTGGAAGGGGTTTTATGTTGTATATTATGACGTAGTGTCTTATCAGCTGTCCGAAAATGAATAAAAGTGTGAGATTGAAAATACTTTACATTTAAGACTTTTGGCCAGGATTTTCACTCAAATACTCCACTGTGCGTCGGCGGGATCTGAATCTGCTTCTCTGTCTACGGTGTGAGCTGGGGCTACGAGTCCTAGGACGAACACTAAGGCTTGCAATTTGGTGCTCTAATGCTGATATTTTCGATAGCAAGGTCTCATAGGGAGGTGGTGGAACTGGTGGAGTTGCAGCTGCAGCGGTCTGTCCAACACTGGCTATTTCTAGTTGTGGATTCATTTCCTTGATTTTATCTGCCATGGCAGCTAGTTTTTCAATGGATTCGTCGCTGACGATCAGCACGTTCTTGATTGGATCTGGAATCTTCTCCAGCCAAAGGGTGCGTAGCACTTTTGTCGGAGATGTCGCTCCCGCCGAGCGACCTCATCTTCCGGAGCAGCTGGCTGGGCATTTCATCCCCAAGTTCCAGTCCAGTGAGGAGACGTTTTATTTTTTTGTTTTCACTTTCCTTGAAAGTGTTTTTAAGAGTCTTTCTTTTGCATCAGAATATTTCGTTTTGGAGTCAGCCTTTATGATATCCCAAATGTTCTCAACAAATCGCGATTCTAGCTGGGCCACGAGGTAGTTGAATTTAGTTTCTTCAGCTTTGATTGCACAAATCTGGAACTATGCTTCCACTTGGTAGAACCACATGTCAGGTTTGTCTACCCAAAATGGTGGAATTTTGATTGAAACTGCACTGGCCTCCACGTGCGTCGAATCCTCGGCGGCGGCGTCACCGGTCATTTTTCTCACTTCCTTTAACACACGTCTTCTGATCACCAATTATTAATGATACATATTTTAGGTTGCGTGAATTGCATATTGTGTTGATTCATAGGAATCGGAAGAATGAGAAAAACTTGCAGCTCATATTTTATTTTCGGTTTATTCGATTCGCCAGTACCACTCTCAAGCCGGGTTCACACTAGCCCCGGACGGAATAAAAACGGCCCGGAAAAACGGTGGCTTCTCCTCGTTGCCATGGAGATGGTCCGGAGGAAACGGTACCGGGCACTATTCAACTAGTTGAATAATGCACGGGCCCGGATGAAACGGATGCTTTCATTTGGCCAATCACAGTCTAGCAGGTAAAGATCGCGTCGGTAAGTAATGGAGGGCAATGTTTATCTCGTTTTTAAGGTAGTGCAAAAGTTGTTTCTTAATCATGTTTCGATATTAATTATTTTCAGTGAAAATTCAAACCTATAGAATATGAAGAAAAAGTTTGATCTAGTGTAATCGAATGTTCAAACGACAAGCACAATAAAATATGAAACGAATGTAAAACTTGTACATGTTTTGCCACTTGCTTCGTTAGCATTTTTATTTTCAGAATTTCGCTCTTGTTCTATATTTTAAGTCTCGGTGGTCATTTTTCAAAAAAGATATTTTTCTGAAGTACTGAGCTATTTTTTGTATCATATGGAACCTGACAGCAATTAAATATATTGTCAACACATCATCTTCAAGCTTCTCTACATCTGAATTTATTATACCGAATATATTATATATGTATATTTTAGAAGGAAGATGGTGGAAAAATGAAAAAAAGGGAACAGTTCCCGATGGCTACTCTTTTCGATTGACTAGAGTTTCTTCTAGCTTTAGATTGGATTAGCTTTCAGGACTCCCTTAAAAGAAGACAATGATATAAATGCATTCAGGTAAGCTGCTGTACATTTATTTACATTCAATGTAGTAAGTTTCCCATCCCGTCATATTTTGAATTTAAATGTGTTAAAATTCTAAGGATAAAAGTTCTTGTTCTTTTATAACTTTATGAACATTGAATGTTTCTTATTATCTTTGTTTTTAACTACTTGTGATTAACAAGAAGTAAGGTTGGAGAGTTCCTGACTTGAGTTCAGCAATGAACTTCAAATGGTTGGTGACAAAATGTAACAAACAGAATCCTGGTAGTCAAAATAGCAAGATTTGTTTCATTTTATGAGAAAGACTGCAGTCTGTTTCTTCATTGTGAGAGAAAATCCCAAAATTTTTAAAGAAAAAAATCTTGAATTTTCGCTAACAAAGTGCTAAGTGTTTTACCATAGTTTCCGAGAGGTAATCCAAGGTACCATGTACGTGCAGTTTTTAGTTTCGCATCTTGTTTTTAAGTATTTCCCAGTGTCAAATCTGTGCAAAAACTGCTGAAAAAAATTCAACGATTTTGAGAACATTTTTTGTTTCCATAATGTTTTTCTGTAAGATGAAATCGAGAAAAAATTCATTGTCCCCCCTCCCGCTTTGGAAAATTGTGAAATGACTTGACTGCATGTAATGATTTTACGTATGTATGACAAAATTTGTTGAAGTTGTTTGTTAAGAAATTTGATAACAACTAAATTCTTTCACTGAATTTCCTTTTTATGTCGTAATGAGTGAGCGCATATTACATGTGCATGTTGTCAAATTATGAGAGGATATCGGCAAAAAAAAGGCAGATTTGATAGTGCAACTTTTTCTCGTCTATCATAAGATTTTCTGTTTTTTTCTTTGGTGACAGGAATTTATTAGCAAAAAAAAAAAAAAAGACTTATGTCCCACAACTTGTGAACTAATATTTAAAATGGACATAATTAAAAATTTACTTAATATTTTTAATAGTATAATGGAAAAAGGAATTAGATGAGGATACCATTGCCTCAAGTAGGCAATGGCATAGTTAAGAAAAAAAGGGGAAGGGCAGGGGTGATAAGGCTAGTTTTAGCTCTTTTTTATTGTCAAAAAAGGAAAGTATCTGGGTTTCAAAGGAGGATAGTTCCCTAAATCCCTCTCCCCCTAGATTTGATCCCTGACAGTAAATGTCAAAAAAAAAAAAAGAAATATTTCTTTAGAAAGTTGCTTTTTTTTTTTCAATTTAAATTTCAGCACATGAATAACAAATTAAAAGTCTTTTATAAGAGGGTACGGAATGTGTTATCTGAAACTCTCTTAACCCTACACTGCATGATTTTTTATTTTTCGTAGAAAAAAATATATGTGTTTGTCAATGTAATAAGAAAACATGGAAAAATATTTTAAAAAATTTAACTCTAAATTTTCACCCCTTTCTAATTAAAAATAGTTTTGTTGCCAAATGGCTACACCATGCATTCAACAGATAAAAATGATTTTAAATGATAGTCTTGAAATTAGTTCTTTTTTGTAAAAAAATAGAGGAATTGAACATTTGGTGCACTGTACTCTTGTAATCCTTTACATTTTGACATTTTGCATTATTTTTTATGTGTACTTTTACTTTCCGATGATCAATTCTGTCAAATCTGATGTTTTTTGGAGGCTCTCTGGCGCAAGTTTTCTTTCTTTTCTTTTTTTGGTTTGTAACTAGTTCATCTGTAGCTAATGGTCTCTTTTCAATACGCTTTTATTAATTTCACATGTGGGTTTGTTTGTATGTATGTGTGTAACTCTGAATAAAAGATAAAATTTACGTTCTTTGCAAAGATAAAAGTAATATATTTAATATTATTTTTAACACCAAAGGCTAAACTGTATTGCATATTGATGTATTATAAGTGCATGTAAACTTAAGCGCGGTTAAGTGCGGATATTCAGTAGTTTTGAAAATCAGAGGGAAACCCCTGATGATCACGGCGCATTCCAATGTAAAAACGTATTTTTTAGTTTTTTCAAAACTATATTTTAAAATTATTAATGACTTTACTTGTCCGTGTAAGCACAACGTTTGTGCTAACTGAAATCTAATATGAACGCGTTTTGAGGGCTTTTCCCTATTGATTTTTTGTTTGTTCACTCTGTTGAACATCAACTACGCATTGATAATTGCGAGGTCTTATAAACGGTAGAACAGCCGAAAGTACCACTTTTGTGTCCGCATGATTATATTATACCTTCCAAAAAGAGAAAGAAGTTAGCGCGAAACATAAACAAAGCACACACTTCATGAACTATAGAGATGAATCGAAGTGTTCTCTGGATGCTTACTGCATAATGTTGCCAAATGGCTACAGATGTGTATTATGTCCTAGATTTTTTCCAAATAATTATTTTGATGTAAAACTCATCTTAAACGAAAGATAAATGTTTATTTTATTCATGTTATTTTTTTAAAAGACAAAGAAAAATATTTCATTGTAAAAAATAATTTCAAAACTTGGTAGTTTGAGTGATTTTAAAAGCTATCCATATGGATTCATTTAAGAGCATTTAACAGACCAGTGCTGCCACTTATGGAGGATAAATGGTGATAATTGCTTTAAATATACCCAATACTTGCTTTTTATGCATTGAGTTGTCTTATGTCTACATTCTGCTATTCATAAGGAGGACAAATTGTCCATGTATCCAATTGGCAACACCATGCAGTGTAGGGTTAAACTCTAGGGGGAAAACTTGATCTGTTGTATATTGTCTACATATGTGTGATGAGTTGAAGATAAAATTCTACTTCCGTGAATTGTTTTCGGGGCCCCCAGAGTCGTGGAGGCCCTTAGCATTTGCGACATGCTAAATCTGCCGCTGTCTGATCTCCCATCGAGTGACTTCAATCTATTTCTAACTTTGAAGAAGAATCTCGGCGGAAGGCGAGTGTTGCAGTCAAACAAATTCAGAGAGAGAGAGGTCAATGCAATGCTGATGTCAAACAAGCTGTGAAATATTTCTTCCGCATGCGAATAGTTGAGTTTTTCCTGGATTGCTCTGCGAAGCTTGTCAAGCAGTATGACAGATGCATCAATATCTTTTGTACTTATATATAAAAATAAAGTTATGTTTTATCTATAACTCTCATTCTATTTTTTAACTTTCAGACATAACTCTGAGTACAATCAACAGGAGAAACATATTTTCCCGACTTAATTTTGTACGAAAGCACTTTTTAGGGTTTTGGTTGCGGGGTCAGTGTTAAGCCTACAATGTTTGTTTTTCTCACTAATTCCCAAATTACATTTATTAACCTAAACATATGAAGCATTTTCATTCATTGTCAGTTGTTGAAAGCACTGAGCAGAAATTTCTGCAATAAAAAAGATTATTTTTTGGCATGAAAGTGTATCGATTATTTTGTGCAGTTTGTACTGCAACAGCATAGATTTTATCATTTGCAATAAAGCTGCTTTTAACAGTCGAGTCTCAATAGCTCGAAGCCCTCAAGAGCCGCCTAAAAGCTTTGAGTTATACACTGCGATGCAAAAGTTTAGACAAAATGCAAATATGTGAATAAAAAGAAAACTATTCAACGAAATTCTTTCAAATTTCTGCTGCAGGTACACAATATGGTCCCCAATACGTGTCTGGAGTTCTTATAACTATAACTGGATTAAAATTTTGGATATTACAAAAGACATTTTTTTACATTGTTGCAAAAGTTTAGACAATAGTCAGATTTTATGCAAATATCCCTTTACATGTGATTGGTGGAGGAAATGCGGGACTGTATTATTCATTTATAAAGTGCAGAGATTGCTGAATAAATAATCAAAATCTCAAAAGCTCTTTAGTTCTCGTGTAAAGAAGATGAGAAAGTTTGGAAGCCAAAATTTGAAAATGAACCTACTTTATTAATTTTTTGTCTTTTAAATCGGATCTAGTATGGTAGTACATTGTTTTTTACTTTGTGTAGAGCAAATTCAGACATGCGTATCGATCAAAGAGTCCAAGAAAAATTGTATTTCTTAAGGATGAAGGAATTGAAAAAACGGCTCAGACTGACGATTCGCCCCTTAATCTTACAAAACTTCAACTTGGGTCAAAAACAGCATGTGACAGCATAAGTAGATGAACAACTGAATCGGAATGCATAAAAAAAAACAAAGAATTGTGCCTGAGCCTTTTCGGACAGAGTGTCAAAAATAAGCCAAATTTTAATGTGAAAAGTAGCATATGTATCAACGTGACTAAAAAATGAATGGTACTTTCTTTGATAAAAATTATTAAAATTGGGATGGCCTAGATGGATTATTATTCTTTTCGCGGGACTTGAAAATATCCAATGACCATATGCTGTGCTGCTTTTACCAATAAAATCTGACTTATTTGGGACACTCTGTCTGAAAAGGCTCAAGCACAATTCTTTGCTTTTTTTTATGCATTCCGATTCAGTTGTTCATCTACTAATGCTGTCACGTGCTGTTTTTGACCCAAGTTGAAGTTTTGTAAGATTAAAAGGCGAATCGTCAGTCTCAGCCGTTTTTTCAATTTCTTAATCCTTAAGAAATATAATTTTTCTTGGACTTTTTGATCGATACGCATGTCTGAATTTACTCTTCAAAAAGTAAAAAACAGTGTACTACCATACTAGAGCCGATTTAAAAGACAAAAAATTAATAAAGTAGGTTCATTTTCAAATTTCGGCTTCCAAACTTTCTCATCTTCTTTACACGAGAACTAAAGAGCTTTTGAGATTTTGATTATTTATTCAGCAATCTATGCACTTTATAAATGAATAATACAGTCCCGCATATCCTCCACCAATCACATTTCAAGGGATATTTGCATAAAATCTGACTATTGTCTAAACTTTTGCAACAATGTAAAAAAATATCTTTTGTAATATCCAAAATTTGATTCCAGTTATAGTTATAAGTACTCCAGACACGTATTTGGGACCATATTGTGTAACTGCAGTAGAAATTTGAAAGCATTTCGTTGAATAGTTTTCCTTTTATTCACATATTTGCATTTTGTCTAAACTTTTGCATCGCAGTGTAGGAAGTTCCCGCAGCCTTCTCGAATGTTTAGGATCCCCCCCAAAAAAATGGAAATAAAGTAATGTTCAAGTTATCAAGACTGAACTGCATACAGATAGGTCAAAACTATACAATAGAAGTCAATTGTTCGTAAAATCAAAATACTTTGCTTGGAAGAAAATTTATTATTGTTAAATCTTGCTATCTGGAGTAGTTTTCAGTAATAAATCAAATTTATATTTTATCAGAAATTAATTTTGCTATAAACTCAAATACATTTTAAAGTGGGTCAAGTGAAACTACTGTATCAAAAATCTTCATGAGTAAAGCTTGACAATTTGTTTTTGAAACCACTCTCTGTTTAAAAGAAAAGCATTCTCTTATTCTTTAATTGCACTTTGGAGATCATCGTACCATTGGTTTTGAATCATTTACGGAAATAATTTGACGTATTTTTTGCTATTTATTTTACTGAGTCAAATGCTTGTTCTATTCGCTTGCTCTTATTAATCCTGAAATTTAAATCGTTTAATATATCTTAGGAAATGTAGAAATATTGCCATGTGTAAAACCCCATTAAGCTGCAGTTTTTTGCATTAATACGAATATCATAAAAATATCATTAGTTCATGTTAGCTACAAATTGATAACGCTGTCTGCTTAAGAAGTTGATGTATAAATACAGCACCGATAGGCCGACAGTAAGCGATTTGATTGGTTACAAAGTTTCTGCCCGTGACAGATTTTCTGCAGTGTGAATTGACCAGTGATCTCTATATAGACTCTGGATAGCGGACTACACCCCGGCCGGGGAAGCTTTTCGACGCCTTTCATGGGGACGATTTGGGTGTAGTTTCAGCCCCCAGCTTGGCTCCTTTATCGCAGATTGGCACAAATTTGGCGTAAATGCTATTTCGCGGGAGCTAGAATTTATTGCTGTTGTTGCGCATTGCGTTATTATATCAGGTTTCGAGGATTTCAATTCAATTTAAGATTTAGTTTAGCAACAGCACATTCTGCCAACCTACAGTGCGTATAATTGCTCTTATAAGTATGAAAAATTTAAAAATTTTGAGATATTTTTTACATGCTACCCGACTAATTTTTGGTACTTTAATTATGTGTTAACATTTTTGTTGCTCTTTGTTACCGTGTAAAATTCACATTAAAAAATTTAAAAAATCTATATACATATAAATATATATATATTGTTTATATTTAAAACATTTCTCATACCCGCAAAGTATTTCGTTCTTCTCCAAATTTGTTCTAATTTATTTATTCACCAAAAATCCGGATTTTTTTCTTAAATATCCAATTATTTTTGGAGAAAAGTAACACGTTTTCTCCTCTTTTTTACTTTTGCATATCAGCGTCAAATCCAGTCGATTACAGAAATCGTCTCATTTAAAAATTTTCACTGCTAATCACCCCTTAGTAAAAAAAAAAAAATCTGAAATGAAATTTTCAATTGTTTTGCATCTTCTAAATATTTGAACTATTTTGAAAATGGGAATTTATTTTAACATATGCTATCAGTTAGCTCAAAACTGCCTGTTTTATTTTTATTTCAAATTATTTTTTAAACTTAATTTTTGATATTAAATTATTTAGTGGAAACACACTAAATGTCAAGAGATTTATCTCTAAATCGTTCAAATATTTCTATGGCCTTTTTTTTTTGTCATTAAAAACTTTATTAGTTCTTCTTTTCCTTCCTTTTTTTAGGAAGAGGGAGGGAGGGGGATGCTTATTACATATGCATGCAGTTGAAACACACTGAAGGTGAAATAAATTAATGGTTAAACAGTGGCAGCTGCTTATATGAAAATGAATCACATTTGCTCCAAACAGTTTTGATTCAATAAAGAGGCTAATTCAATAAAGCTGGATTTTATCTTTTTTT
>JAXGGA010004569.1:0-86766 GCA_038373865.1 Uloborus plumipes
CTAACTTCTATTGTTAGGTCATACAAACCACAAATGAAGCAATTGTACTGAAACTCATTGCTTTTCATTTTTTAAGAACAAAAATATTCAATATATATGGCTAAAACCAATTTTTTTGCTTTTTATAATTCTGAAACGTGTGAGTTAGTTCTGTAACATATTCGCTGTTTTTCAATGTTACCGCTCTGACTGTTACCGATCTGACAAACTGACAAAGTTATTTTTTTATTTCCGAGTCGATCACACTAAACCAAAATCAAACACGTGGTTATTTCACTTGTAATAAAGGACTATACTTATACATAAAATAATTTTTAAAATAATAAAAACTGCGCATTTTAGAGCGTGTTACCGATCTGATGACTCAAATGACACACATTTTATAAAATCACTTTAAAAAAACTTCCTTACAATTTTAGATGCAGAAATGCAAAATTTTAATTGAGATTCGATAAAACATTCAGCCAGGTACTCAGTATCACGTGGTTTTGGTGCAGGAAATGATTTTGGGAGCCTAAACATAGATCGAAAGTTATTGTTACCACTCTGACGGCGAAACTTGGGACACGCTTATTTCGCATCGGCTAGAAAATCAGAAAACGATTAAAACAAAAATGAAGTAAAATATTAACAAAGGGGTAAAAATAGAATCGTTTTTTGTGCAAGTGCGTTTTTTTGGGAAGTTAGAAAGTGCGCATGACCTGTTTGCATGCTAAGCTTTGCTACTTGGGACACGTTACCGATCTGATTTTTGATGTATAAAAATAATATTTTCTGAAGAAAAAAAATTTTTTTTCTGATGTTATTAGATGAAATGAAAGCAGAACCTTATCTTCTTTCTGGGGAAAATTATTTTTTTTAACTAATTATTGAAATACTAGTGAAAATTCCCTTGGGACTCAAATTGGCACTTTTCTAAATATTTGCTCAAATATCATTTTACCTATCGTTTTTGCGCCGACTTCAAAACTTATGTTTAAAAGTAGTTTCGATGGTGTTCAAAGAAAAAAATTATTTTTTACTTTTTAGAGCAATTTCCAACTGAAGTCGGTTCTATTTTTTTTTTCCAAAAATATTTTATTATAGTTGATATTTTCTCAGTGCTTCAAAAGCTATTTTAAAGCTAATCATGATTTAACGGCACAAAAATTAACCTCAAGTTACTCAGTTATTTTTATCCATAAATGAATTGAAAGTGCTGTAAGGAAACTAAGTTAAAAAAGAATTTCCTAATAATGCTCATAGTTTGTAGAGAATAAACGAAGAATTTTGAGAATTTGCATGAATTAAAAATACTTTTTCCTTGAGTTTTATTACAAAGGCAGGTATTGTGAATATGTCCACGATAATGTGAGATTATCGAGCAATTAAATTTAATTAGGCTGCGGCTTACGGAGACCAAATTTAGAAGCGCTCTAATTTTACAAGGAAGTAAAACTAATTACTTTGTTTTCAAATTAAAGACAAACATCGTTCAATTGTAAATATAATTGCAATTAAAATTTAAATGCTTCATACTTTTAGGAGAAGTGATTAACAACTTGTGAAACAATTGATAATTCAAGTGAATTTTCTTTAGTTTGATATTACAACTGTATAGCAACAGAACAGTAATAATTTTCGGTATAAAATTTGTATGCAAAATTTTTCTTTTAGATACCTTTTCAGTTGCATTCATATAAATAAAAAGTACAAAAATACATAGGAAGTATTCATTCTTTAACTCTTGCTGAATTTTGAGGAATGTGCATGAAATATAATTTTGGGTTTACATACACTCTACCTCAACCATTGCGTTGAGAAAGAAAAAAAATCCTCATAACAGTTAAGGGTTGAAAGTGTATTATTGTATTTTTTGATAAAATTGTTCCCATAAAGTAAAATACATGTGAGTAAATTTTAATGTGTCAAAAATACATTTAAAATAATGCACGATTGTTATTTATCACACTTTTTATTTTCAACTTGTAAATGAGGTATAAACTTTCATATTTTTCTGTAAATTTCAAGTTATGAAGCAAATGCACCCACAGCTCGATCATAGCACCCTAAGACTGCAGTTTCGTCCTTATTGTGGACTCCTCAGTTAGGAATAGCCAATGATCGAGCTGGAGGCAAAGATCCTCTTATTGTAACTAAGATATTACTCATGGTAACTCATTGCAAACTTCAAGTTATGTTTCAGAATTTCGCTGCACCCCCTTTTAAGCAATTTCATTGTTTATTTATTGAAGTTTACGCACAGCCAAAATATTGTGCTTAGCATGCAACTTTTCCTTACTCTAATTTTAGCCGTCTAGGATTCACTCGATGAAGTAAGTCTGGAAGTAAGTACATGGCCTACCGAACAACACTAGCATGAGGTGTGCTTTTTACCACTGCAAAATGCTATATGGTATTGAGTATCGGATAAATTTCTTCTATCAAGGATTCTTGTTTGTAGGATTTTCTTCTTTTTTAATGATTGCGAACGATTTGGGACAAAGCTGTAACTTTTTTACTGCTCCTCAATCGATTAGGTATTAGTCTCTACTGTCCGCCCGGGTCATTCCATGTCAAATCATCCAGGCCATGACACCCATAACCTCCGATTTTAATAAAATTTGCAGTAGTTGGAGACTTTTTGATGCTGATAACAAAAATACTACTTATATTGAGATAAGTGAAGGGGTTGAAAAGTTATGGCCCTTTAAATATTTTGCTTTGTGGTTCATTTGCCGCCATTTTGAATGACATATACATTTGTACAAACGGCTGTAACTCTTTAACAAATAGTCGTAGAGCTTTCAATTTTTTTTTATTTTGTTCATAATAGTGTAAGCTTTAATTTGAATTTAGTTTAATTGGTATACCTATTTTACATCGTTTTTTCGAGCGTTTTCTTTCAGTTTTTTGACTGAAAATATGAAGTAACTTTAACAGAAAATTACTCACAAAAACCCCCCTTCGATTTCAAAAAAAATTATGTGTTCAGATACCTTTAAGTATGTTTTAACACCAGAAAAAAAATCTCGATGGGCCATTCATATGATTTTTTTTTTCAAATCTCAATTTTGTCTTGTTGCAATTTCTTTCTTTCTTTTTTTTTTTTTTTTTTTTTTTGCGTGACACAAGAAAGCTATTTAGCAGACGATAAATAATAAACACAGTTCGGCAGACGATAAATAATAAACACAGTTCGGCAGACGATAATAATTTCAGCGAAAATAATTCAGATTGTTCGACCGAAGACTAATTTGTAAGCTATCAGATGTAAATTATTTTCCGGAGGATTTATTTCTTTATCATTCAGATTCATTCCAAAATTTGGCAGACGATATTTTTCCATCTAACCTAATTTGGAACATCTGGCAGACGATTTGAGCTTTAGCCAATCAGAGTTAAATCATTTAGCAGACGATTTATTTAGTTTTCTTATCTAGTTAGCCATTTAAAAATTTACTCTTTATTTCGCATTCTGATCTTTTCAGAGTCGAAATTTTTCTCATTATTTTATTCAATTCTGTTATCATTACAAAACCTGCAATGTGTACAGTCGGGTTGCATATCAATGATCAGAGATGTGATCTAAACAGTTTACAAGATATATCTGAACTTTCTGTGAAAAACAGAGAACTTATTGTGCTAAGATGTAATTTAAGAGATTGTGAAACGTCAACTGTGTGTTGCATACACAAAAAGTATTTTCTGCATTATTATACGGTGAAACAAAGGAAATGTTGTGATATTTTTAGCCTGCATCCGAATCAAATTAAAAAATCATCACTGCGCGCTATTAGTTTAAGTCAAGCTCAAATTTACCGGAGTAAACTTAAAATTGATGTTGTTCCTGGAAAAAAGCTATGTTCCACTTGCAGAAAGCATGCTAAAAAACTACTGGATGAGTGCAATATCGAAGAAAAGTGTGATTCGCCTAGCGAAGGACATTTACACGATTCACCTAGTGAAGGACACTCCCTAGGTTCTCTTGGTAATTTTTCTGATGAAATTGCACCAGAATTCGTTCACAGAGAAAAAGAACATGAAGTTCTGAACCAGAGCTTAAGTTCAATCGGAGTATCCCCATTAAATTTGCATGGAGTGTCAACTCACAGGAGAGCATCTGCTGGTAAGAGAAAGTTGAGCCAAGCTTAAACGGCATTAATAAAAAAGGTTGCCAGTGCCCTTAGTGTATCAGAGGAAGTACTTACAAGTAACGAATGTTCGGACTTTAATGAAGGAAAAGATAACAAGAAAAACGCCGCTGACTTTGATAAATTAATGCAGATGGTGAAACAAAAACTTCCACAAGTTGGGAATAGGGAAAAAATTCAAATATTAACTTTAGTTCCTGAATCATGGTCAAGAAAAAAAGTCGCTGAATATTTTAATGTGTCAGAGTATCAGGTTCGGAAATCAAGAAAGCTTCTTAGAGAAAAAGGTCTACTATCACTTCCTTGCTTAAGAATAGGAAAAACGTTACCACATGAGACAATACAATTGGTTCTGAATTTTTATGAAGAGGATGAACTTTCTCGTCTCATGCCAGGGCAGAAGGACAAGGTAAGTGTTAGCAAAAATGTATATGCTCAAAAGAGGCTGCTTTTATGTAATCTCCATGAACTGTATGTGCAGTTCCAGAAGAAATTTAACTTGAAAATTGGATTTTCAAAGTTCGCAGAATTACGACCCAAACATTGTGTATTAGCTGGTAGTTCTGGTACCCATTCTGTTTGCGTTTGTATGATACATCAGAATGTTCAATTACTAATTGCTGCAGTAGAAATTGAAGAAAACTACCAAGATTTGATTAAAAAAATAGTTTGTAGTTCAATGAACAGGGATTGCATGTTACGAGTATGCAATAAATGCCCCAAAAAGGAAAATCTCGAAGATTTTCTTAAGTCAAAATTTCCAGATTTCGACCCAGATGATAAAATTGAATACAAGCAGTGGCTATCAACTGATAGAACAAATTTAATTGAACTTACATCTAGCTTGGGAGATTTCATTCAATTAATTGCTGAAAAGATTGAAAAGTTAGTACCGCACTCATATGTATCAAAATCACAAAGCACTTTTCTAAAAAAAAGAAAAGAAGAACTGTCTAATAATGAAGCAATTATTATTATGGACTTCAGTGAGAACTTTTCTTTTGTACTACAGGACGAAGTGCAAGGATACCACTGGACTCATGGTTGCTGCACTTTTCACGTAGTTGTATTATATATACACTGAAGTGACAAAAGTCATGGGATACCTCTTAATATCGTGTCGGCCCTCCTTTTGCCCGGCGAAGTGCAACAACTCGACGTGGCATGGACTCAACAAGTCGTTGGAAGTCTTCTGCAGGAATATTGAGCCATGCTGTCTCGATAGACGTCCATAATTGTGAAAGCGTTGATGGGGCAGGATTTTGGGCACGAACAGACCTCTCGATGGTGTCCCATAAATGCTCAATGGGATTCATGTCGGGCGATCTAGGTGGCCAAATCATTCGTTGGAATTGTCCAGAATTTTCTTCAAACCAATTGCGAACAGTTGTGGCCCTGTGACATGGCGCATTGTCATCCATAAAAATCCCATCGTTGTTTGGGTACATGAAGTCCATGAATGGCTGCAAGTGATCTCCAAGTAGCTGCACATAAGCATTTCCAGTCAATGTTCGGTCCAGTCGCACTAGAGGACCAAGTCCATGCCATGAAAAAACAGCCCACACCATTACGGAGCCACCACCAGCTTGAACAGTGCCTTGCTGACAGTTTGGGTCCATGGCTTCGTGGGGTCTGCGCCACACTCGAACCCTACCATCGGCTCTTACCAGCTGAAATCGTGACTCATCGGACCAGGCCACGGTTTTCCATTCATCTAGGGACCAACCGATATGCTCACGTGCCCACGAGAGTCGCTGCAAGCGATGTCGTTCTGTCAGTAAAGGCACTCGAGTCGGTCTTCTGCTGGAATAGCCCAAGAAATCCAAATTTCTCCGCACAGTTCTAGCAGACACGTCCATTGTACGTCCCACATTGATTTCTACGGTGATTTGACGCAGTGTTGCTTGTCTGTTAGAATTTACGACTCTTTGCAGACGTCGCCGGTCTCGATCTTTAAGTGCAGGCGGTCGACCACTGTGCTGTCCATGGTGGGATGTTATGCCTGAAATTTCATACTCTCGGCACACTCTTGACACAGTGGATCTGGGAATGTTGAATTCTCTAACGATTTCCGAAATGGCATGACCCATGCGTCTAGCTCCAACTAACATTCCGCGTTCAAAGTCTGTTAATTCACGTCGTGCGGTCATCATCACGTTAAAACCTCTTCACATGAATAACTTGAACAGAAATGAAAGCTCTGTAAAAGCACTGCGCATTTATACCTGTTCTATGCGATGCTACTGCCATCTGAAAATTTGCATATTGCTATCCCATGACTTTTGTCACTTCAGTGTAAAGCAAGACGGTGACAGCCTAAAAAGCGAAAGTTTTTGCGTTCTTTCTGATGACATGAACCATGATGTCGCAATGGTGTATCGAACTCAAAAAGTAATGATGGACTATTTAAGGCAGACATATCCAAATATTACAAAAGTAGAGTATTTTACTGATGGTTGTGCAGCCCAATATAAAAATTGCAAAACATTGTTGAATTTATGTTATCACGAAGCTGATTTTGGAGGAATAAAAGCGAAATGGAACTTTTTTGCTACCAGCCATGTCAAATCTGTTTGTGATGGAGTAGGCGGAACAGTTAAAAGACTTGTGTCAAAAGCAAGCTTACAAAGACCGCTTGAAAATCAAATAGTAAATGTAAATATGATGTATGAGTACTGTAAAGAACATGTCAAAGGCATAACATTTGTTCTAATCTCGAAAATTGAAATGATAGAGCTGCGTAGTGAAATAACTAAGCGATTACAAAGAGCTACAACAGTGCCTGGAACCAGAAGCATGCACTATTTTGAACCCATGGGTAATTTAATCATCAGCGGGAAAAGAATAAGTGCCGATGAAGAGTTTTCAGTGAGCGCAAATTTTAATCACGACCTGAAACGTACTTTAAACGTTCCACCTCTAAATAGTTATGTTGCATGTGTCATGAACTCAAAATGGTTTTTAGGACTTGTTTCTGAAATTCACATGAAAGAAGGTGATGCAGCTATTAAATTATTACATCCACATGGCCCAGCAACATCTTACTTTTGGCCTGAACGGGAGAGCTGTACTGTTCCTTTGAGTCACATTCTCTGTAATGTTGACATCAGTACGAGAACTGGAAAGACGTATAAACTCAGTGAAAGTTCTAGTGCTTTAGTGCACACCAAGTGGACAAGACATGTTTCTGAACTTGGTAAACTCTAATTTTTAAAACTAGATAAACAAATATTATTGCTATTAATTTATATGTATTTAATAAAATATGTGTTTCATTGTTCTAAAAATCTGGATTTAGTAGAATAACTATGATCTTTAATGAAATACTAAAGAAATTAAAATTTTGCTGTTATACCTTTGCACTTCGCAATTTGTACATCACTCTTATCTCCTATGCAACATTAGGTATTCTTCTAAAAGCCTGACGTCTTTATCACAATTTATATTATTTATATGAAGTATTTTTCAAGAATAATGCTATTCACTTCCGTTTTTAGTTTTTGAGTAGCAAATTTAATGTATAACGAGTATGCTAGGGCGCTAAAGTACTAAATGCCTTTATTGACTAATAAATCATTACTTATTCGTATTTGGTGGTTATATTAATGTTGAAAGTCTCCTAAATTGCCATGTATTATATTTTTTCTTTCTTTTTTTTTGGGGGGGGGGGGGTGGTAATTGTCATATTGTGGAATACAGAATGCGATAAACATTATTTTGAAATGATTCCTTTTTTTGACTTAAAATTAAAAAAAAATTGTTTGAAAAAAATCATATGAATGGCCCATCGAGATTTTTTTATCTGGTGTTATAACATACTTAAAGGTACCTGAGCACATAATTTTTTTTGAAATCGAAGGGGGGTTTTTGTGAGTAATTTTCTGTTAAAGTTACTTCATATTTTCAGTCAAAAAACTGAAAGAAAACGCTCGAAAAAAACGATGTAAAATAGGTATACCAATTAAACTCAATTCAAATTAAAGCTTACACTATTATGAACAAAATAAAAAAAATTGAAAGCTCTACGACTATTTGTTAAAGAGTTACAGCCTTTTGCACAAATGTATATGTCATTCAAAATGGCGGCAAATGAGCCACCAAGCAAAATATTTAAAAAGCCATAACTTTTCAACCCCTTCACTTATCTCAATATAAGTGGTATTTTTGTTGTCAGTATCAAAAAGTCTCCAACTGCTGCAAATTTTATTAAAATCGGAGGTGGTGGATGTCATTTTTGATATTTTCTGGATGATTTGACATGGAATGACTCGCCCGTGAAAACCGCGTCTAGCATTCGCGAACAGTTCCACTTTAAAAAGTGTAGATGGCTTGTGGGTGATAACTTTCGGAGGTTTTCAATTTAAAACGTGCATTTGCTGTATCCTTTTGACATATTCAACAAAACTAAGTATTTGAAATTAGCATCGTTTCACGTTGTTTGATACGGCTCAAAATGGTTAGTTCTTATTCTTCCCCTTATTGTTATCTTACCTAACACAACTGTTTTGGTAAGATCAGAGAAGACCTGACGCATGCGTAAATGCGCAGAAGGTTTTACCGAAGAAAATCAGACAGTAATTCAAAGACTGCCTCAGCAAGGAGCCACGAATAATGTAGGGGAAGGGTGGGCATAGCGGCCACCCTAAGGAACATCTATTTTTTTCCACCCCTAAACTTTATTGAAACATTTTATAAATCCCTTCAACATTTAGTATGGTTACTTAGGCCTGATTAAAAAATATAAACAACTAGATTTTTAAATTTTATTTGTACAAAAATTTTACTTTACCAAAAGCTGTCAAAGTGGCCACTTTGCCCCACTAGGTAGGGCAAAGTGGCCACTGCCTAAATAGATTTAGATAGTATGGAAAAAATGAAACGCATTTAGTTTCAGAACTCAGAACAATTGTATTAGGGTTTTAAACAAAAATAGGCATTACTAAAAGTATGTGAAGTTGTGAAATCACTGGTATTTACATAAATCACAAATAAACTCATCGTCCTCCTCTTCGGCTCCTGTGCAGGCTTCGTGAGCCCATTTGAGGCACCCAGAACATCTAATCCAGCCTTCGTTGTCCTTAGATTTCGAGTAACAATCACCACAGAAAAAACAATCGACGTTTCGAATCGAACAATCGAAGTGGCCACGGCTGTGGCCACTTTGCCCTCTAGCGCGCCATTTTCGAAAGAACAATATTTCACGTACAACCCGTTGTTGTATCTACTGTTGAGACATATGAATTCAAAGCTAGAAACATGGTGTTTTGCACCATTGATGTAAAATTTACTTCACCTAGTCCTACAATAAACTAAAGCGAAACATGTGATGCACTTACCTAACATCAGAGGGTCGAAAAAGTGAAAAATTTGTGATATCTCCGTGAGTTTGCGTCTGAGCAGCATATAAACTATAACACAACAACAACGGCTGCCGGGCGAGTAGTTGAGTCTATTGCCGCTAAGCTGCAGCAATATATAGGGAGGAAAACTTCAAGTGGCCACTTTGCCCGCAGTGGCCACTATGCCCGCAGTGGCCACTATGCCCGCAGTGGCCACTATGCCCACCCTTCCCCTAATAACAACAAAATTTGAAATAGCAATCGAAAGAGAATCTTGAAACATTTTTTGACGGAAATATTCTTTGCTCTCGTGCCGCTTTTATCAAGATATAAGGAAAAGGTCTGTCAAAATTTAAGAAAATTTACCAAATTTAAAACAGTTGGCAGGAAATGAAAGATATTGCAGGACTCTACCCAAGTAGCACACTTCGTTTTTTAAAGGTTGTAAAATGGTTATTAACGTTGTGACAACGGATTAAAAACGTTTATAAAACGTTTAAACGTTTTTTGTGCTACCTGGGTACTTTCTGCGAGCGACAAAACATCAAACTTCAAACTATGTGAAAGGTGCAATTTTCCACCAGCTCGTTTATTCCATCCATGGACTGCAGTTTCGTGCTTATTATGCACTCATCAGCATATGGAATAGGAATGAAACGAGCTGGAGGCAAAAATCCTCTTATAGAGCAAAGAGAATGAAATTTACCCGTTTTTGTTGGCTCTTTTTGCTCTATAAGGGATTTTTGCCTACAGCTCGTTTCATTCCTATTCCATGCTGATGAGTGCACAATAAGTATGAAACTGCAGTCCATGGATGGAATAAACGAGCTGTTGGTGTATTGCATGTTTCTGCCTTAGCCCTGGCTTGGGCGGTTACTTATTGCTTAATATGTGAAAGATGTCTTCCATTACTCACTGAAAATCGCCGAATTCAGCGACTTTTCTTTTTACGAATCCAGCAACATGCTTCTGTATTCTCTTTTCATTGCTATTAATTTATTTTTTTCTTATTACGTATGGTTTCCTGGTCATAGGCTATAGGAACTCGTTCATTAAGTTATACTAGCTGACCCGTGCGAAAAATTTGTGCTTGACAGTAATTTACAAATTCGATTTTTTAACCCGTAATTTTTCGAAGAACAGGCAAAGTGAAATGTTATATTTCGACGATTTAAAAGAAAATGAAATGCCTTACTTTAGTAGTTTTATGAAGTCTTAAAGAAACTGTACCAAAAAAGCACGTTATTATTCATACTAAATTAATATGCAATAATAAACATTCTTATTTTTTATACTTTTCTGAATTTTATGCAACAGTACAAATGTGGTTTAAAATCCTTCAATAAGTTTAGATTATATATTATTGGAAAATTGGATTAAAATAAATACCCCGGCGAAAAATAGTCATTTAAAAGTGAAACTTCCATGTCAGAATTAAACTTACGGTCTTCGCGTTTTCAGAACGATGCTCTATCCAACCGCGCCAATACGTCTTAATTTGCGGATGTTATTTATTGAAGTAATGTGTAATAAAAAACATTTTCTTTTTACAAAAAATAATTTTTAGGCTATGCGTTCATTTTTTTCATTAGCAAGGACGATACGCTTTAAAATGAGGGGTAAATCATGGAATTTGATAACGAAATAAAGATCTCTCGTAGTGATAGAAAAAAGGCTATTTTTGCGTTATTTTTAGGCAAGGAATCGATTAGAAAGGATTTAGTAACTGTAATATCTGGCCATGAAATGCATATCAAGATAGATGCAGCCAAATTAGTGCAGAAGCTAAGTTCCCCTGAGCTTTCATGTAATTTAAGCTCGGCCATACAGTGAATAAGCATTAATAGCTTTTTCTATGCAAGGTCTTTCTTTATTAGAAATATGTGACTAGCTTTTACGGAAAATTTTGCTTCCATTTATTTCAGAAATTTATAGTAAAACTTGCAGTGTACTGATAGACTAATTTTACCTTTTTACCCTCCCCCGAACAAACTAAAATGACGAGAACTTTGGAAGAAAAAGAAAGGTGGAAAATACATTAAAAAAAAAATGAAAGCGCTCACATTGCGTAATGTTAGAACAATTCTGTGAGAATACACATATCAATAGCAGTTAAGCATAGATTTTTATGTAGAAAACATTTCTAAACGCGAACTCTTTCTTTGTTTAATACCTTACAATACAATTCATGAGTGTCAGAAAAACATGCTATTCAAATCACCGGAACTTGAAATAGACGCGAAAATATTTTATTGCCTGCATAAAATACATATGAGCGCTTTTGTTATAAATAAACATTCGAGCTTTCTTTCAGTATGTTAAATCATTTTTTGAGTGCGATTTTTTTTGTATCAAAGTGCGTTGATGAAAAAATATGAATTTTTTAATAAGATTACATTCTGTTTCGAGCATTTTGAATCTCTTTAAAAATTCCCTGCAAAGAATGCTAAAAAACTTTTGTCTCAGTTGGTCTTGATATTTATTTGAAAAGAGAAACAATGAGGATTTCTCTCTTCGTCTTTCTGATTTTGTATGCTAAAATACTTTATATTCAAAACATTACTTTTTCTAATTATTGAATCCATCTCTCAAAGCAGTCAACAAAAAATCTATTAAACGTGTTTAAGTTTTAACTATTTCATGACTTTTTTAACTTACTTCAGCAAGTAAAGAAAGCTTGTTTAAATCTTAATGCGTTTTGTCATGTTTTCTACTGCAAAAAGGAAACAGGTTTTTGCGTAATACACTGGCGGAAAAAAAAATCCCAACACCAAGAAAAAATTACTGTAGAGTAATGAAATTTGGGTAATGCAATTGTCTAGTTAACATGTTTAATTGATTAAATGTACAAGGTCACTGGCTAATTTAAGCTCAAGAAAATGCTGTGTAAATGTGAAATTATGTTAATTTAATAGAGGGTGTAACCTCCAGAATTTTGAAGGCAAGCCTGCAAGCGTGCATGCATTATGTCATACAGGTGCCGAATGTCACTTTGTGGATGGAGTTCCATGCTTGTTGCACTTGCTGTGTCAATACTAGGACAGTCATTGCTGACTGTGGATGATGTTCGAGGTGCCATCCCATGATATCCCATACGTTATCAATTGGAGACAGACCTGGTGATTTTGCAGGTCATGGTAACATGTCAGCACTCTGTAGAGCACATTGCGTTACAGCAGCGACGTGAGGGCGAGCGTTATCCTGTTGGAAAAAGCCCCCTTGAATGCTACTCATGAAGGGCTGTACTACTGGTTAAATTAACAGACTGACGACAAATTTTCAGTCAGTGAGTTTGGGATAACCACAAGAATGCCCCTGCTGTCGTAGGAAATTGCTCCAGAGACTATAACTCCAGGTGTGAGTCCCGTGTGTCTAGGCCGTAGACCGCTTCGATGCAGGCGGTCCCCTTGCTTCCTTCTGACCAATATACAGCCACCACTAGCACTAATTCAGAATCTGTTTTCATCAAAAATTACAACAGATCTCCACTCCGACCTCTAGTGAGCTCTGTCGTGGCACCACTGCCGTCGGAAAAGGCAATGGTTTGCAGTCAATGGAATACCGGCTACAGGCAGCCTGGCTCGGAGCTGTCCTTGAAGTAAACAATTTCTTACCGTTCCTTGGGTTACAACGGTACCAACTGCAGCTCGAATGTCAGCCGCAGATGCAGTACGATGCGCCACAGCTGTACGCAAGATTCGGCGATCTTCCTTCTCAGTCGTGCCACGTGGCAGCTTGGAACTCGATATTCTTGAGGTAGTACCATCCCTTGTCCATAGCTTCCAATAATCCTGCATGGTGGAAACATTCCCACCCAAGTCTTTCTGCAATATCGCGAAATGAAAATCCACCTTCTCGTAGCCAAATTGTACGACCTCGTTCAAACTCGGTGAGCTGTTGATAATGGCTTCTTCGTCTTCTTAAAGGCATTCCTCGCTAACATGAACGCAATTCGTCAAATTTCACGGAAAAATAATACACAGGAGCTTCACAACACGCTTTTAAAACAAGCCTTATTTGCATGTTCTGAGTGACGTCAGCTGCGCCACGCTTATGCACGGAACGCAAAATTTCAATCGATGTCATCTTTCAGTTGCATAAACACTCCTACCAAATTTCGTTTATCTAACACAAGTTTTTCTTGGTGTTGGGATTTTTTTTCCGCCAGTGTAGGTTAACAAGAGAAATACCAGATTTATGAATAAGACTTGTAAAGTAATAATCTGTCATTTGGTATTATTTCCCTTTAAACGTCGCTATGTTGCTGGACTCGCTTAATGAACAATCAATGAATGGTGCCCGAGGCGTTAAAATATCTCAAAGTATCGTTTCTAGATTCTAGGCAGCATTTCAAATGAGTGGAATATGTAGCAGATGCATGAAGAATAGTTATGCTGTCAGTAAAGAGCCCAAATGGAATCGGTATAGGATAAGTAGGGTACCATGCACCACATAAGAAACATTTTTTTAAAATGCTATGTTAACGATAAATGAAAGATATATCATCCTACTTTTCCCAACGTAGAGCCTTCTAAAACATCCCGAAAGATATCAATACGTAATTTGCAGCATTGAGATCTAGGCATGCGTTATGATAGATGGCCACACTGACCATTTTGTATTTGACCAAGAATATATGACCGGCCTACTGAGCATTGATGCAGTTCTTGTCCGGCATGTTCAACTATTTTGAGGCACTGTTGACAACAGGTTTTGTTTAATAAATGAGAGTGTGACATGTAATCGTACACATGTTATGCAATATGGGCTTGACACGGAAAATATTCATCTCGTAGCCTGGTTAGTATGCTTCACACACTTGAATTTAATAGAAACCATAAGAGAAGCCTTTTGGAAGCGCATTAGTTCTTGATAATATCCTCTCTAAAGCAAGAAAACCTCATTCCTCCAGTGAGAAATGAGAGGAATAACTTACCTCAAGACCGCTTGAATTAAACTTCTCGGAATAAGTCACTCCGTGTTGTAAGTTGTCTAGCATAAAATTATAGCCTAACATGACTTACATGCTGGATTATTGCTAACTATTACGTTTTTAGGGTCATGTATTCGGACGATGCGCACTATTTGGAAAACAGTATCTTATAGCAACATGCTTACATACTATTAATGATCTGTTTGTAATAAATCATGCTGAAGATACTGTTACTATTAGGGATGCACCGATTAATCGGCAGTACCGATTAATCAGCCATAATAGGCCACTTTGCCGATTATTAATAATCGGCAAAATCGGGCCGATTAATCGGCAGAAAATATATTTTTTAAATATTATTCTTTAAAGTATACCTTCACTAAAAAACTATGATGAATAATTTTATTAACAGTAATATTAATCCTCACAGTTGATATAAAGTTTTTTTTAAATTAAGTCTCCTACTTTGAATAGATATACAAACACATAGACAATATTGCCACACATTTTTCATGTGGCGATAGTTTTCTCCTTAGCACAGTGCTTTTAGATAACCTGTAATTTTCAAGGAATATAAGTATTGAATTAAATTGTTACTATTTATTTAAAAATATGGATTGAAAGTACTCTTAAATTGGAGTACTTACCACAGACTCCCTCTCCCCCCCTTTTTTTTTGGAATTTTTATGTCCAATTAACATAACTAACAATGTGTTAATAATATTATTGACAATAATATGAAAATTGGTTCTAGGAAATTTGATAAATATTGAAATTATTTTGAGGAAACTAGGAAAATGGAAAAAAAATCTTCTCTCAAAAATAAATTACTTTCTATTTCTAAACTTGGAATTGTATAAGAGAGAAAAATCAATGGTAGTAGGAAACAATTGGTAGTAGGAAACAATCAAAATTATCATTAATCGGTCCAGCCGATTAATCGGCCGATTACCAACAGCCGATTAGTTGCTAATCGGTAATCGGCCAATTTGCTTATCGGTGCATCCCTAGTTACTATTATTGTTTATCTCTTGGTTTACTAGAGCACACAGAATTGCTTTTATGCAGTGTAGTTTTGGATTCGGCGTTTACAAATATGAGACAGATACTGTAGATTTTATACTAAAGAAGAGGGTGGGGGGTGGGGGAGACAAACACTACAAAAACCAATCATTTTAAATGTTTTTCCAAAATATTTTAAGACATAAAATCTTTTACAAAATTTAATGTCACTGAAATTTTTAACTCTCTCCACCTTCAGAAGAGACATTAGTGGTAGAAATAATATTCCTGCCCTTCCAAATTGAAATTATAACTGTAAAACAATCTGAGAGAATAGCAGAGGGGAGTAGGATTATCCATAAAAAGGTTGGTGATTGAAGAAAACTGGGATCATATCTTGGATTTATGAGTTTGTTTTGCACAAAAATTGGCAAGAATGGCAATAGGGCCGATTTTCTTGCTCTGAAGTATAATTTTTGAGTCTGTATATCCAGAAGAATTGAGCATTATGCATGGATTAAAATGAGAACTCCACCAGCTTTGAAATAAAATTAAAATCTTTGAAAGAAAACTGATGTCAAAAGCTAAACATTAATAAAAAACATTTTTGAAATACAATTTTTTTCTCCCGCGAATGAGAAGGATTAGAAGTAAACTAGAAGCAAATTAGCATTAGATACAAAATTTCAAAAAAATTTCAAAGATAATCTGTGTACGGTATAAGTGATGAAAACGTAGGACTTGTCTTTTTTTCTTCAACTTTTGGATAGTCTTCTTCTGCGAAGCTGTGCACGATAAATCGCGTTTTGTCAAAATTTAATCAAATGCAAATTTGTCTCTCCTAATGCTAAAATCCTGTCACAATCGTGACCATTTTTTAACGATTTTGTTTCTCAAAAACTAAAGAACAAATATTTATCAATTCAACTGTAAACAGTAATTAACATACCTGATATGACACTCCAGTTTTTGCTTCATTAAAATTTTCCTCTAAATGCACATAACGAGTGATGAACATAATAGAAAAAAGTGAATTTTCCAACTATGTCGCAACCGTAACAGCTGTAAAATAATTAATTTTAATAAATAAACAGTTAAATGTCTAAAAAAGTACTTGTATCTTCTACTTTTAGGAAAGTGATAAGCTTAAAATTATGATGAATAGGAATTTCATATGTCAAGTGATTTAATGTATTAAAGTCATATTGATCATAATTTGTAATTTATTTACCAAGTGATTTAAAAATAAATAAACGTAGAATTATGATATTTGTGCTGACATAGCTCCTATTGCAATATTATTTCTCAAGTAGCAAAATTCATTAATTCAAATGCACTGCATAATAAATTTATTGTCAAACACTTTAAAAGACTCCTAACTTTCAGAATCACAAATTTCAAATCATATAAAAACTTCTACCGTTGCCATAGTAACACTCGCACGTCGTCAAGCGAGAAATAACTATTGTAGCGTGGAACTAAGAGGGAATTAATTTCAATGCTGAATATGTTACATGCTTACAATTCCCCTCTTCTTTATAAACTGTTCCAATATAATTAGGTAAAAAGAGGTAATTGTATAAAGTTTTAGAATCACTATTAAAAATTACTTTCTTCCGCATATTTATATTTCCTATAAACATGATAAAATATCTGTAGTTTCCTCCAAATATTGATATTTTTCCTTTTCCATACTTCCTACATGTAATATTTTATGCAATATAATCAATTATGCAAAGCTTGTAATCCAATAAGAAAAAAAGATTTTTTTAAATTGCTTATAAATGTTATATTTCCTATTTAAAGTCGTTCCGTTCAGTGTAACTCCCAATTTAACCACAACTTCAACTTTTCATTCAACGACCTGTCAGAAATAGCACGGATATTAGCTGACTGAAATTCGCTGGAAAGTAGAAGTTGCATGCAATACACCATCAGCTCATTTATTCCATCCATGGACTGCAGTTTCGTGCTTATTGTGCACTCATCAGCATGGAATAGGAATTAAACGAGCTGGAGGCGAAAATCCTCTTATAAAGCAAAGAAAGCCAACAAAAACTGGTGGCTTGTTGGCTCTCTTTGCTCTATAAGAGGACTTTTGCCTCCAGCTCGTTTAATTTCTATTCCAAGCTGATGAGTGCACAATAAGCACGAAACTGCAGTCCATGGATGGAACAAACGAGCTGGTGGTGTATTGCATGTTTCTGCCTTAGCCCTGGCTTAGGGGTGGTTACTTACTGCTTTATAGAAGTCGCGTTTAATTGGGAGTTGCATTGAACGAATTTTCCTACGTGTGATACCCCCTTTAGGAAACAAAATCCTTCACAAATAGAGTGGATTGGATGAATCGATTTTGCTGTATGATAGCTTGGTGAGTTTTTCTAAAAAATGCAATTTCCAGCAACTTTCTCCCGCAACACTTCAATCTCAAATGGTGGAAATTAGAGCAATTGAGTGCTATTACTTCTTTGGGTTGAATTTTTAAAAACAAGACTCAAAGAATTTGAGCATTTTATTTTAAAACGAGATACGTAAGAACTTACTTATTTTTCGTACTTTAAAATGAAGCTAATGGTTTATGATATTTCCACGTATATTCGGTAATTTGTACAAATTATGATAACTTAAATAAAAAGGCAGAGAATGATAATTATATTCAAGGGTCGTTTTTTTAATCGTTTATTTAAAAAAAAAGCAGGTGAAAAAACATGCAATTTTAAGGAAACATTTACAAGGGCTGTCCAAAAAGTATCTGACTTTATTTTTTTGTGTGATGAAAACCAGATGGATATAAATCAAACGAGCTTGCATGAGCCAACTTAGCTTTTTGCATATGTAGTCCAGGCTAGAAGGTCATGTACCTAAAATTTTTATATATATGAGATTTTTTGGTGGTTTCTATGTGAATTTGACCTTCTGATTCCGAATCCGTTGAGTGCCAGACGCTAAGCCTTGAGCATTTTTGTCAAATCTAATATGGCTGCTGTAAAAGGTATGAAGCAAATTAATGGAATCGTGCGTGCCATGAAACATTTTATACACTTAAAAATGATTGTACTCTTTAGTCAAAATATAATTCTATTGAAAATTAATATTTATGAAAAGTATACGAATAAAAAAATTATCAAAATGGTAAAATTCAAAATTTCAGCCTAAAACGTTGTAAGGTTTGATTTTCATGTATAAATCATTTTTTAAACCTTCATTACATGAAAATAGAATGTTTTAACAAAGATAAATGTTTAAAATGATATGCAGGGAGCATAAAATATGTGATTTAGCCTAAAAATAATACTGTAAAATATTTAGAAACATTTCAAACTTAAGCTTCGGGATTTCGCCGGCTTAAACCAATTTCTTGCAAGAAACAAGTCGCTTTTGCGAAAAAGTTTCCCATATTGATACGAGTTGCATGAATGCGAACTTCTCACTGGTGTGAAACGTATTTTTAGCTACCAGTTGGAAGGTTTATCCAACGTGTTTGTTTAGTGTTTCGCCTTCAGTTGGATTATGGATTGTCCAGATTGATTTCACCCAAGTAAGGGTATGTGCAACCTCTCGATATTGTAGTTTTGGATGAATTGCAAAATAATTTGCTTGAGACCATTTTTTGCCATATGCATGGCACCGTGTCTTGCCAATTTCACCCGAGTCCTCTGCATTCAAAGTTCAATCAATACTTTATGCTTAAGTCTGTATCACATCAAGAAAGGAAAGAAAAAACTAAACACATTTTTGTAGAGATGGTAGGTATAGTGATTTGTACTGTTAAAATAAAGCATCTGTTAAAATAAAGCATCAAAAGAGAAAACTTTGCAATTTTTTTGAGTTAAGTAGTAACAATTTTTTGTTCTGCTGTCTCACAGGCATTTTTAAAATTACTGCAAAATATGTAATGAATCTACCAGGTAAGTCTCAAGACTATTTTCTCCTTTTTAGTTTAGTAACAATCTTTTGTTCGGTTGATTCGCAGACGCTTCTAAAGTTATCACAAAACATCTATCGAATATATCTCATTAGCCCTAAGCATTTTTTTCGCTTTTTAATTGGGAAAAAATAATTTTTTTGTAGTGCTGTTTCTCATACGATTCTATTATTACCGGAAAATATTGTTTTTATTTGTCTGATATGTTATAAGCCAATTTCTCTCTTCACAATTTCACTGTAAAAACAGAGCAAAACACTCCTGGAAAATAATGGGCAGTTGTAGGCTTAACTTCTGCCAGTAACATACCTGGAAGAAGTCAGGAAAGTTTCCTGCTGAAGTCAGAAACCTTGCTAAAGAATTTATAACGCTTCCAAACAAAAGTCAGTCACTTTACGGCAATAAATCGGAAACTTGCGAAAACTCTTAGATAGGTTGATGGTAGCAGTTCGGCACTTTTCTGGCTTACCAGGAAAGCTCCCGGAGCAGTTTAACAAATATGGCTACTGCTAAGGCAGGAATTTCAAGCAAATAGCTGAGCCGCTAATTTGTTTGCAATTCATCCAAAACTACAATATCGAGAGATTGCACATACCCTTACTTGGGTAAAGTCAATCTGGACAATCTATTATCGAGCTGAAGGCGAAACACTAAAAAAACACGTTGGATATACCTTCCAACTGGTAGTTAAAAATACGTTTAATACTAGTGAGAAGTTCGCCATTCATGCAACATTCATGCAACTCGTATCAATATGGGAAATTTTTTAGCAAAATAAACTTGTTTCTTGCAGGAAATTGGTTTAAACCGGCAAAATCCCGAAACTTAAGTTTGAAATGTTTCTAAATATTTTTAGTGTTATTTTTTGGCTAAATCACATTTTTTATGCACCCTGCATATCATTTTAAACATTTATCTTTGTTAAAACATTCTATTTTCATGTAAATTACGGTTTAAAAATTGATTTATACCTGAAAATCAAACCTTATAAGTTTTTAGGCTGATATCTTGAATTTTACCATTTTGATAATTTTTTTATTCGTATACTTCACATAAATATTAATTTTCAATAGAAATATATTTTGACTGAAGAGTACAATCATTTTTAAGTGTATAAAATGTTTCATTTCACGCACGATTCCATTAATTTGCTTCATACCTTTTACAGCAGCCATATTGGATTTGACAAAAATGCTCAAGGTTTAGCATCTGGCATTCAACGGATTCGGAATCAGCAGGTCAAATTCATATAAAAACCACCAAAAAATCTCATATACTATGTAAAAATTTTAGGTTTGATGACATTTCAATGGACACTAGCCTGGACTAATCTCTGTGCCGAAATCAAGTGCTGAGAAATCGTCACCGAAAGCCGTCGGCATCCTTCGAATGGCTGTTGCCCAGATTCTGGCTTTGTTTATGTAGTAGCTCAGCTCCAGTCGTTTCATCATTTTTCCTGAAATTAAAAAAAAATCCGATGAGGGCTCTCTACTTTACGTCAGTCAAACTCGATTTGAGAGTGACTGACGCTGTTGGGCCATTTCCTAAAAACGTCGCCATCTTGTCCCGGCAGGTGGCGCTCGTGTATTTCATTAACAAAAAGTGGTTTAAAAGGTTAATGAACGAAACTTTGTTGGTTAAGGAATCACGAACCTGTTTAGGCGAAAAACTTTGTCCACATTACTTTAAAAAATTACTTATTTTTAATAAAATACATGAGTGTGTCACATAAGGGACAAAATGAAGGCGTTTTCATGGAATGGCCCTGTTGACAGACGAGAAAAAAATTAGCGCATGTATAGAAAGGTTCAGACTTGGTACACGCAAAGCGCGTTTCATTTATATCTATCTGGTTTTCACAGAAATACCCCCACCCCCCTGTATGCATACTGTATGCACCACATATGCATACTGCCGTGCTAAGCACAAAAATCGTAGCTGCAATTAAAATTATTGTCACCAAGTGGTCGTTAGTAACTTTTTTAAAACCTAAATACAATCCCAGGTAGCACAAATAACCTTTAAACGTTTTATAAACGTTTTTAAGCGGTTGTTACAACGTTAATAACCATTTTACAACCTTTAAAAAACGAAGTGTGCTACTTGGGAATGTTTGATGGTCATTTTGAGGACTGAAAAGAATTTTAAAAAAATCTGAAAAAGTATCATCTGAATCAAATATATGGAGGCGCACAACTTTAAAGAGTTATCTCAGTTTGACTGCATGTATCAGTTTTGCGCTTAGCACACACACACTTGTCAGTATACAGTTCAGTTTAAAATATTGCAGGTCTTACCGGTAAATTTTAAAATAAGGGTAAAAATGCTTTTTTGAACTTTTAGAGGTAGTCGCTTGACTAGCTTTTGAAATAGACGGTTCAATTAAACTACGGTTTCATTAGCAGTTAATGCAATCATAGCAGTTTTTCAGCTCTATTTGGCTGAAGGGTTTAATTAGTTGGTATTTTAAAAACTGATTTAAAAGACTTTAATTCCCTTTCTTCAGTTATGAATGAATTCCGATTATTTTTTATTTTTCAAGGTTGAAGTTCTGATGTCCCAGTGATGTTTCAATTTTATTTTGAAACTTGGAGAAATCATTACATTTTTGACATTTTTTTGAAAACCAGAGAAGGATGTATCGAACCGTAAAGTTTGGGGTGGCAAACTGTTGTCTTTAATAATACGGTCGAAAGGAGGTTAATACGAATCCAGCAGAGATTTTTAGGCATTTGACCTTTCGTTTGTTCTTCCGTTTGTTCTCTGACATGTTTTTCTCTCAAGTTGAAGAGAATTTAAAAATACAACTTAACTTCAGAGAACTTCATGTATTTCATTACTTTGTTTACATAAGTTAACAATATGTAATGTATCTGAAGTAGAATTTTTTCAGAAACCTTATATTAAATAAAATTTAACTTAATGAACCTTAGTAAATAAAATTTAACTTTAGAGGACTTCATTAAGTCGATTTCATTATATTTTATTTATGTCTGTTGGCGTAAGTCAACAAGATTTAATTCATTTGAAGGGGAATTTTAAAGAAAAGAATAGAAGTTTTTAGCTTATTAAATTTCAAATGAATGCAGGTGACGAAATGATGGGTTAAATATTGTGATACAATTGTCAATTACTGAATCTGTTAACCTTTTATTTACACTTCTATACTCTTGTGAAATGCTGCATTAAAAAATAATTTAAATACACACTGAAAAACCTTGCGTTGCTTCCTTGAAACGAACTGTCCTGCAAATTAACAAAGAGTAAGAAGATAGAAAAATAAAGAGCACTTATTTATTTGTTTATTTATTTTTAGTACTTTAGCAGATTACCATAATTTCTACAACGACCAATGAAACCTTAGTTAATATCCTTTACTAGTGCTTCATTTGAATTTATTTTTGCTTGACTAAGTTATGAAACATTCGATGCTCCATGTTGAATATAATGCAGCAGTACAGTCATTTCTGAATACGTTAATACAAAATCAAAGCTATGTCCCTCAAAAAACACGCTAATGGAAGCAGTGTGAATATTTGATTTTGGAACAAGGATAGAATGTTGCTGATTAATCTGTCGTGCCTTCTTGTACTTTTCAATCAGAAACCAATTACTAGCTGATGGCATTTTGCTCATTATTAATTATTCAGAAAATGGCCTCAAAAGAAGAAAAATATAGCTACGGTGAGTTTAGTTTCTTTTGAATGAATATTGATTAGCATTATGCTATGCAAGTTACTTTGGACATGAATAACTTATGATAGAAAATTGATACATGTTAGATAAATTGAATATACTGCCGTGCTAAGCGCAAAAGTGGTATCTGCAGACGACCTCAAACTGAAATATACTCTTTAAAGTCTTGCGTTCAAATGTACAGTACAGAACCTTTTATCCGGGAATCAAAATACCGGGAAACCAGAAAACGGGCAACATTTTGTCGATTTTTCCGCCACTTTTTAAAATACGCATTTTCGGCAATTTCTAAGAAATGAAGACCTTTTTTTTTCTTTTGAAATACCTAAATGAATATGAACGGTTTCTTCATAAATACCATATAAGTGGCATATAGCTCGGAAATGTTTAATATCGTAATATCTATAAGCACTTCTGGATCGTTTTCTCTTCAGATTGTAAGATGCATTACTATTTGTTATAGTAACTTGGGTTTTATAAACAATTGGCAAATATCGCTTCGTAGCGATCCAAAAAACCGAGAAATTCAATTATCCGGGATAGCTGTGGTCCCAAACATCCCGGATAATTGGTTCTCTACTGTATTTGATTTAGAAGGTGTTTTTTTTTTTCGGATTTTTTTAAAAAAAATACTCCCAGATTTCAAAGGACCATAAAGCAATGTATTTAAGTAAAATACGTCACATAGAATCACCTGTTTCCAATAACTCAATTTCGTTAAAAAGTGAGGTTACGACATTTGTGCTTGGCACGGCAGTATATTGCCACGCTAAGTGCAAAAGTCGTATCTGCAGCTGAGAGAGATAATTGGGAAATAGTTGCTTAAAGTTTTGCGCCACCATGTTTTTGATTCAGAGGCAAATGTTTCAGAATTTGTATATAAACTATTTCTCATTGGTAAAGGACTATAAAAAAATCTACTTAGGCGAAATAAATGACAAAGAACTACCTGGTGATCATTACTCAATTTCGATAAAATGTACAGATACCATTTTTGTGCTTAGCATAGCAGCGGATACATCTTATTTTAGACGGAGCAATCCTGTTTTGAGGTTTCCATCTTGTTTTCTTGAAGTATCCCAAAATGTTCCTTTTCCTGAAAGACACCGAGAGAAGAAAAGATACCTCTAATACTAAAGTAAAAGAAAAATTAGAGACAATACAACTATTTTTTCATTTGTATATCACGATCTTTAGTTTTATTGAATGTATTTTGTATTTGTCCAATACCATTTTACCTACAGACATTGTCGTGTCTTTTATAAGTTAAGGACTATCGACAAAAAAAAAAAACTAGTTGAAACAATGTTAATATCAGAGTAACTGCACAAGAAATCCTATAAATAATTTCATTCTTTAAAAAAAATCAACACAAAGCATATTTTGGAAAATTGCTCTTCAGAAATGAATAAATCCATATAAATTGTTTTGTTTATTTTCTCATGATAATTCCAACACTTTTCATTAATGAATGTAAACGAAAATAAGATTAGCGATTAAAATACATTTAGTGATTATATAGAACACGAGAAATTTTATTTTTATAAAAACCAGAAGACAATATTTAGCTGATGCCTTGCTGCTGATTCCCTTTTTCGCAAGCAACTTTTTAGCGTTGTGCCAAAAGATTGCCTTCTGGTTTTTATACAAATCAAATCCTGGATAAAATAGGCACTAAAAAGTAAAATGTGTTAGAAAAAGTTAAGTGCCAACTAAAATCTACTTTTTTAAAAATAGTGGGTTATTCCCATTTTAAACATACGTACAATAATTAAATAAAACAGACCCTTTTTGGGGAGAAAAATCAACTGTTTGAATTTTTGATTATCTAAATAGGATCCTTTCAAAATTGCTTCGAAAAATTTTACTTTTACTGCACCATTTTATGCCCATACATGGCTATTGCGCACCGTTTTTTTCTCTATTTTGTTAGTTGCCTGCCCTAAATTTTATGTGCAGTGTCATTTGTTTGGATACTATTACACTTTTTAATTGTGTCGCTGAGAATTATTTTATTTAACAATATTATCAGAAAATGTTTGTTCATCATTTAAACTTCAGTAAGCCACGAGAAAGATTAGCCGAACATTATGTATAAGAAATGAAGCGATATCAAAAGATATCATTTATGTAATCAGTTGAATTTTATTAAAATTGAAAACAAAAATGGACAGAACAAGGAGCTCATTTAAAAGAAAATATGCGCACTATATGCACATGCGTCAATACACGAAAGCACAAATGAAGCGTAAATTCAGAATCTAAAATATGTATTTTTTTCATGTACTGCAGCAGCAAATCAAAATGCTTTTTGAATCAACTGACTTTATTTTGTTGACAAAATGCTCTTGCAAGACACATCACGTAAATTTCTATGTGAGATTCTGTTTTTTTCCCACTTTATTGCTGAGTGATACGAGGAAACATTCTTGGAAGTATGAGCTGAGATATTACATTTGCTAGAATATTTTTCTGATTTTGAAACGCAAATTTTAGAATTCGACAGAGATTCCTCAGGCGTGGGAAAAATTCCAGTTGATATTGATACATTGACAATCATACATACGAAAAAATGAACTAGCTTATTCCTGATTCTAAAAATGCGTTGTGTTATAGAATTGAATTATTACGCATTTGCAGTACATGTATAGTATATGGTACCATTTTAGGGGAGATTTTACAAGAAAAGCTATAAAGTTGCCTGGTAGTATTTTAGAAATAGTTTTAGAATGCGTAGCCTGACTAATAAACGAATGGCCACATCTGAGTCTAAAATTTGATGTTTGAACTGATATCAAACGAGTAAGAAACAGGAATATGAATGGTTTTTGAAAATTACTATAGAAATAGAAACGAATTATTTTCTTTTTTGGCGATACATTTAATCTCTTAATAAACTATTCAGGATTTTCCTCTTTCTTTCATGTCATTTTTTTTTTCCATTCAATACTAAATTTCATCAGATTTTCCAACTACAGTCGGCGCTCGTTATGACGACCACTCGTTATAAAGACCATCCTAATATAACGACCGGTGATAAAACCCCAACTGTATCCCAATATACTGTATGTTCTACCTCTTATAGTGACCACTCGTTATAAAGACTTTTTTTCTGTAGGATGAAAACGGTCGCTTTATCGAGCGTCGACTGTATAAGAAACATTTTAAAAATTTTCTTCTGGGAAAAAAACAAACTATATTATAAGGAATGAAATGTATTAAAGTTTGATGAAAAGTTTAAAAGTTTTTCTTTTAATGTGTATTGAAAAAACAGAGTTAAAATTCACAAATCTAAGCCCCCCCTTCCCCCCCAAAAAAAGTTTTTTGGAAGATTGTACAAAAAAGTTTAAAAATAGCATTGAGAAGCCAGATTTAAGAATTTCGAAGCATTTGATTCAGATAAACCTCCTTGGGAGTGAAGTCATTCACAAATTCCTGCGTGGCTGTTTTAGTTCCAGAAGCCCCCCCCCCCCCCTCGTTACTACTATAAATCGAACTACTTCAGATTATTATCCTGTCTTTAATTTTATAAATACCGTTTATATATAACGTTTACAGAATAAAATTCCAAAATTTTTGTTTTTCGCTCCACCCTACTGCACATTCATTTTCTAAGTTTAAATAATCTTCAGCATTGGATGAAAAAGTTAGATTTGCTGAGCGTTGGAAAGCACTAACTACCGTGGATAAACTCTGTGCAAATTCTTCTATCTCGTCGATTTTGTTGAGATCAATATTTGTGTTGAGTACTTCTTCAAAAAATGCAGCCGTTTTCCAGCAATTTTGAATTGTTATTGCTGTAATTATCGTTGTAGACAGGTTTTGTTAGAAAATAATTATCGTTGAAAAGAGGTTCTTAATACATTGAGTAGATGGGAAGTTGGCTGGGACCAAACCAAAATATCATAATAGGCAGGTTTATCGTTATGTACAGTATCGTTATACACAGGTTTCACTGTACAGGGATCTTTAACATACCATGTAATCATGCGATATGAACGCCCTCGAAAGCAGCTGCATTACATTTTGGGATGCTATTCCATAGTTACCAAGCCCTTTTATTAGCAATACATTATTTTGAAGGACAAAATTGTCAAAATATAAAATAACTAGCAGTACCCGCACGGCGATGCCCGTGCGAAAAATGTAAGGAAAGTCAACTGAATAAATTTAAATTCACTCCACCCTCTTAAGTAAAATTATTATATTCTTTAATTCAAATGTGCACCACGACCTTTTAAAATATATTGATGACACTTTTAATGCCATTTCAGTTTGTAGTGCTCAATGCGAGGATTATTTTAGTTTTAAAGACTTTTTTCTTCTTTTCGTGTGTGTGTGACGAACTTATTTATTTTTAGCGAAATTTTTACGTTCCAATGGAACTTTTGACACAACTGTAGAGCCAAGATTTTCGAAAACTCTCAACGACCACAGAAATATTGCATTTGAAATTTAATATAATTCACCGATTTAACCGTAATTTCAATGTAAAATTGGTCGCCAAATCTAAATTTATTAACATAGGGAACCGATTGTATCAGGTAGATCAGCCACAACCATTCTTCCATGATTTTAATGTGAACATTAAAAGGAAAGAAATATAATGTCTTTCGTACCATCGCTTTGAATTGATTACAATCTAACAGTGACCCTCAAATAATCAAGATTTCACTGGCCGGGAAGTTTGGAAAATTTCCCGATTGTTGCCAAAATTTACGTCGCCAAATATGAAAAGTAACTGAATAGCGGTGTTACAGAAAATGTCAGAATGGAACTATTATTATTAAAAATTTAGTGATGGCGGCATTAAATACATGTTTTAAACATGCAATAAAATACTCTTTAGACTGCAAACAACTACTGTTCCTTCCCAGACAGTTTTCTTTTTCTTTGATTTGGAGAAAGTAGTGTTTCACTGGCTGCGAGGTTTGGTAAATTTCCTGATTGTCGCCAAACTTTACGACGCCAAATGCGAAGAGGAACTGAATAGCCATCCCTAAATTTTTAACAATAATAGTTCCATTGTGACATTTTCGGTAACATCGAGTTTTGAGGAAGTCAACTTAATAAATTTAAATTCACTTTAACCCCTTTGAAGACAAATTATTACATTCTTTAGTTTAAATGCGCTTCACAACCTTTTAAATTCCTCTTAAAGTCATGTTAAAGTTTAAATCAATTCGCCAAATAAATATAAGAGACAGCAGTAACTTAAGTAAGTAACGGGAGATATTAATTAATCAAATTGAATAAATTTTCAAGGCTTAAATCTATACGCAAAGTTAAATCACAAAGTAACTTCAGGGACAAAAGAGCAGCTGATCAGGAAAATGGCTCTAGTGTTTCAGTTCTGCGTATAGAGTTAGGCCTTGAAAATTGATTAAATTTGATTAATTAATATCTCCTGTCCTAATTAACGGACAGAAACGTGCTAAAACTTTTCTTTTTCAGAAAAAAAAACCCTTTCCAACGATATATAATGTTTTGGGGTGTGGGAAGGTTTTCTCCCCTCTATTATGGCGGATACACCAAAAATGAGACTAATTAATTAATTTAAAAATAACTAATTCGAAATTAAAAATTTGGCCTTCGAGGTGCACGAGGGCGGGGTACGTTCGAATTTTTGAGCCAAGTTTCAGGTCTGTAGGTGCTGTGGACTTCTGGCCAGCGGTTACAAACGAACAAATACCGTCATCTTTATATATATAGATTTTTAAAAATTTTTCTAATTCAAAAATCGAAAATCGGTCTTCGAGGTCTGGTGGCCAGCCCCTTTGTGCTTCCGTGTAAAAAATTCCAGGTCCCTGCGTGCGATAGATTTGGCTGGAGAGCTCGGTCAGACAAATGGACAGACAGACAGACACATTACACTTGCTTTTATTATTATAGATTACCGCTTTTTTTTTTGGAAACTTATCTTCGGGGAAGGAACAAACATATACTAATTTCGAGTGTATTTCATCTTTCAGTAATTGTTATCTACAAATAAGATAATTTGATAATTTAAAATGAGAATGGTACCGATTGATACTACAAATTTTCCCGCACATTTAGGAACTCCGAAGAGTCGGTAGAACTCATTTGCGGTTTTATATAATAATAGTAATGAGAGTAATAATAAGTAGGAGGTGTATCACTTTTTATAGCAATGGATATATCGTATAGCAAATCGGACAGCAATGTAATGCTGATTGTTATATACCGTAAAATGGGGTGAATCGGAACATTTTTCAGCTTTGATTGTAAAAAAAGTAGTTAAAAGATTTTTTTTTTAATTTGATTTTTTAGGTAAAAACTTCGGTCTTGCTTTACTTTTGATATTCCAAGCGAAGACAAAGCATTTTGAAAAATTATTATTAAAATATATAGGAAATTATGGGTGTTCCGAATCACCCCGCTGATAGGGGTCAATCGGAACACTTGTTAAAATTTTTATTTTTTTTTCAATTTAACCTGTAATTGGTCTCACAAAATGAGTAATATTGATTGGGGAGAATAAGAACAGACAATTACTGTCAAATAAATGCATAATTTCAATACCAGTAAACGTGTATAATTTGTCAAAATTCAAAATAATATTGAACTTATAAAAAATGAAAAGTAATTTTAAGAAATGCTTTTGAATTGAAATACAAAAATTTAACCTGAATGGAAGTCACTCATGTCGTCCACAAATATGTACTTGTCCTTAAAACTAGCAATTGTGACTTGGTTTAAGTTTTTTCATAACATCTCCTGGGATGAACTCTGCCTTTTCTTTAGTTTCTTGAAATCTCTGGGTTTCGGGGATTGTCCTGAAAGCTTTTTACGCTTATTCATCACTGTCTGTGTGCTGGATTTTTACTACATAAAGTCTATGTGACTTTCCCCCTCGTATTTTAAGTAAAAAGAAGTCTCCTGGAGAAAAAAATCTTTTGAAATCTGCAACTGTTTGTCATTCTAAGATCTAGTTGCTCACGAGAAGGGATAAACAGTAACAAAACCTTGTCCTTGTCTTGATTAGAAGAATTGGGGTTAGAATCTTGATTTTTCAAACAGTTTCCTTCAAATAAGTTTGAATTGGAACAGCAGAACTAAGTGTTCCGATTCACCCCGCAAATTTTTTTTCTACGCCATTTTTCAGAATTCTTCATTTTTATGACACAATTTATAAAACATGTAAATTCTAATGCGGTATTCTGTTGTTCAGATACATGTATAATTGAAACGTACCACTCTTAGTTTTTAAATATAAGATGGTTTGATCTTGCATATGAAGTTTTGCAGTCTATGGAAATGTAATGTTTTCTAGCGTTCCAAGTGCAGCCCTCCTCAGAAGCCAATAGCATTGCCAGATTGACAAAAGTAATTTTTTCCTACTCCCTATAATCTTACTTTACTAAGAAAAAAATTCATGGTGAAAAATACCCAATAGTTTATTTATGAAGAATTTCGTTGTACGGTCGGGAAGTTTTGTTCCGATTGACCTCGCTGTTCCTATACACCCCATTTTACGGTACTCCCATAATTCAATGTAGTTTTTTCACAACTTTAATTCAATTTTAAAACTTCTCAAGATAGCATATTGATTCGTAACGTTAAACAAAAGAGTTACATTTTGCTTTTGTTATTTTTAAGATTTAAGAAATATTGGTGCAATAAATGAAAAAATAACAAAAGCAAATAAATAAAAATAAATAACTAAATAAAAAGCAAGAAAAAAGCGACATTAGCACCAAGGACTCATTTGTATTTGAAGAATTGGGTGTTAATGTTAAATGGCTGTTGCACTCCAATTTCATTGCACCAAAGTCAGACAGCTGTAACAACTCATTATTCGTGCTGAGAATGAGAAATTTGATCACTTCTCTAAGAGTGTGTTCTTAATCACTCTCTTCCTCTGGATATGATTAAGCTGATGTGAAGTTTTATTATTTTCATGAAAATGCCTCATAAGAAGATCATCGGTATTAACTTTTATGAAGCGTATTGCTTTCGCGATGAACCTAAAAATTCCAATTTTTGGGTAGTGGCCAGTAGCCGGTAAACAGTTTTAATTTATTAGCCACTTTTTAATTAGTAGATACTTTATCCAGGACTTTTAGAAAGTTAAAACATTGTTATATCGCACACCGAGAATGATAGGTGCCCTTTTTAAATTGGGTTAGCATAAATTTCTAATGAACTAAAAAAAAAAGGCCCCCCTTTTCATTCTCGGTGTACCTAACTGCAACTCTATACTGATGGATATTTAAAAAATGGAACAATGGAAATTAAGTAATTTATACCGGTTTAAGTCTCAATTTTTGTATAGAAAAAGTACACTTATGATTTTCTTATCTGCTAGAGATGTAGAATACTATGTGAAAAACTCGGTATCGTGTTTACATTTTTTATTTGTCGTGTCTATGACTTAGCCGAAATAAATAACTCCATGGATCCTTATAACTGCTTTTGCGATTTGTTGGATGTTATCGTCATAAGGGTCTACAAGTGACGGCAATGCACCAATTTCTCTCAGGTTCGCACTTATTGCTGGACACTCAAAGATATGACAAGGTGTAAGCTGTGTATCTGGGCAATTACAATAGTTTCTATAAACCCTTCTACCCTCTCCATCAATCTTCATGCCTCTGTGATGGCTGGTTCTCAGCCTGGTTATAGTTTTTGTTATTGATCGACTTGTATTTATTTCACAAAGCTGGTGTTTCACTTGGATTGATTTATCTCTAAGTTTAGATTTAGCTTTTGCGTTTGCATCTTGGAGATATACACTGTTGTTGTTAGTATTAAGGTCTCTGGACTCCTTAGCTAATTTATCAGCATATTCGACACACAAACATCACAAACAATATTTACATCACAAACTGAATACGACGAAAAGGAAATGACTTGGTGGGGGGGGGGGGTAAATGAAGAAAAATTATCTGTTGGTGGTATGGTTTTTAAAAAGGGATTGTTTAAGTTTTTTATAGTCAAAGTTAGATCTTTTCTCGTAAAGTGGGGACTGCCTAATGACTATTTTCATGTATAGGTCATGACATGAAACTCTTTTTGATAAGAAGTTCACAATGTGTTTTAAGTTTTCACCTACGTTTATAACATGTCACTCTAAAAACTGAATTCAGCATCAGACTGAATTTCAAAGAGGATTTCCCCACAGTAATCTTTCTCAAATAAAGTTCTTCAAATAACTTTAAGTACTTACAATAAAATTGAATAGCAACAGATTTCATCCCTTAAAGATGTTGATACAGTATTCAATAATTCCTCTTATTTCCTTTTCTATGTAAACGCCTTTTTACTTAGTTCCCCAAAGATTGTACATATTTTTGAAAGACTGGAAGTCACAATCCTGTATCCTGGTGTTTTTTACGACCCTCTTCGTTGTTTTTATATTTGTAAAAAGTGAAAGTTTCCAGAGTTTTTATAGTTTTCCAAAAAATCGTTGCATTGATACTGTTTAGTTTGTCTTTTTTGTATAAAAAATTATAGATTTTTCCAGTTGCATTCTCACATTTTGAGTTATATCTTGTAATCAAGACAAATGTGCACTGTACAACCAAAAGTATCCGTGTTTTTCCAAAGTTCACATTTTTAACCTTACACTGCATCGTGTTGCTAATTGGATACATGAACAATTTCTCCTCATTATTTTGGCATTTATATTCCATTTTTTTTTGTGTGTTCATCTGCAGGTTGTTGAAATTTTGCAACAAAACTATTTTTAATTAAAAAGTGGTGAAAATTTCGAGTTTCATTTTTAAAGATATTTTTCCATGTTTTCTTATTATATCGAAGCACATAAATATTTTTTTCAAAGAAAAATAAAAAATCGTGTACAGTGTAAGGTTAAATCTTTAGGGAAACGAGAAACCAATGACGGATTTATTTATCAAAAGGGAACTTATCCATTTTCCGAAAATGTTCAGGGGGTGAAACAATGAATAAAGCTAACAAGTAAAATAGTTATATCATATCTTGTTATGGAGTTAAACACACAGGCAAAAAATGAAAGAGATAGCGCCATTTTACCTTTGCATTTCCGTCCTTTTATTTGAAGAGATATTGAGCTCTTGAGCAAAAACCTGATTGTTGACAGCTTTAATACCAACAAAACCTTAACATATCACTACCTCATATCTTCATCTCCAAGTATTTGAACAGAAAATTATTGGATAGGGCAAACCGAACATCAGAGGTTCTGATCATCATAACTTTTTTACTTCCATTCTTGGGATCAGAAAGCAAGAATTTTTCCTAGCCTTTTCCTCTGAAGGGGTTCATATTTTACTCTTTCATTAAATGAAGAATGCAGTAGAAAGGAATGCAGGTAAAATGTTACGAAAGCTAGAAGATTAACCCAGTAACACTTACAAAAATATTTTATTTGGGAAATTCAAGTGGAAAAAAAACTTGGAAAACTTTTTTTTCTTCTTTTGATGAGGAAACTCAACTCTGGATAAAATCTCCATTTTGAAAACATTGTAAAGTAAAAAAGGGAATTAGCTTTGCTGGGTAAAAGCAAATAGAGTGCAAACTGTTAAAATACGATTATTGGTGAAAATAGACATAAATGTCAGATGTCTTCCCTCGGAAATATAAATATCCATGAATACTATATCACAATCATAAAATGTAAGAAACGTGTCTATATAGAACAAATAGGTTTAATTAATACAATTTTTAGATAAATTATTTAATTTGAATGTAATTGGATTATTTTTATGCCTTTTCTGATTCAAAACAGCATAGCTTTTCTTATAATTTGATATTTTGGTTATTATTATAGCAAAATATTATATATTCTGAATTAGTAATGAACTTACTATAGGGAGTAGATACTATTGAAGTTCAAGTCTTACTAAGTCATTTTAATATTTCAATTCTAATTACTAATTAAGAATGAGTTATGAGCAAATATTTAGAAAAGTGCCAATTTGAGTCCCAAGTGAATTTTCACTAGTATTTCAATAACTAGTTAAAAAAATAATAGTCCCCAGAAAGAAGATAAGGTTCTGCTTTCATTTCATCTAATAACATCAGAAAAAAAAAAATTTCCTTCAGAAAATATTGTTTTTATACATCAAAAATCAGATCGGTAACGTGTCCCAGGTAGCAAAGCTTAGCATGCAAACAGGTCATGCGCACTTTCTAACTTCCCAAAAAAACGCACTTGCACAAAAAACGATTCTATTTTTACCCCTTTGTTAATATTTTACTTCATTTTTGTTTTAATCGATTTCTGATTTTCTAGGGAATGCCAAATAAGCGTGTCCCAAGTTCCGCCGTCAGAGTGGTAACAATAACTTCCGATCTATGTTTAGGCTCCCAAAATCATTTTCTGCACCTATACCACGTGATACTGAGTACCTGGTGGGATGTTTTATCGAATCGAAATTAAAAATTTACATTTCTGCATCTAAAATTGTAGGTAAGATTTTTTAAAGTGATTTTATAAAATGTGTGTCATTTGAGTCATCAGATCGGTAACATGCTCTAAAATGCGCAGTTTTTATTATTTTAAAAATTATTTTATATTTTAGTATAGTCCTTTATTACAAGTAAAAAAACCACGTGTTTGATTTTGGTTTAGTGCGATCGACTCGGAAATAAAAAAAAAACTTTGTCAGTTTGTCAGATCGGTAACAGTCAGAGCGGTAACATTGAAAAACAGCGAATATGTTACAGAACTAACTCACACGTTTCAGAATTATAAAAAGCAAAAATGATAGGTTTTAGCCATATATATTGAATATTTTTGTTCTTAAAAAATGAAAAGCAATGAGTTTTAGTACAATTGCTTCATTTGTGGTTTGTATGACCTAACAATAGAAGTTAGTAAAATAAGAAAAATTGACACTGCAGAAAAGTTAATTAATTATTATTATTTTATTTATTTATTTATTTATTTATTTTTTTTTTTTTTTGGTGCTTCAATTTCTCATAACTTCGCTAAATAACTAGATAATAACTAGCATGCTAAATTTGAATTTCTGATCAAGAAATTAAATTTCCTGCAACTAATTAAAGAAAAGCAAGCAGCAGAGTTGTGTGTTGAAAAAGTTGAAGTTGTGTGTTGTTTCAAAACAAAACAAATGTTTTATTAGCTTGGATTTGGTAATCTCATAATTTATTTTATCTAAAAACCTTATCGCTCATTTTTATTTCCAAGAAATGCTTTTTTATAATGAAATTTGATTTTTTAGCCTAATATATATATTTTAATATACACTGAAGTGACAAAAGTCATGGGATAGCAATATGCAAATTTTCAGATGGCAGTAGCATCGCATAGAACAGGTATAAATGCGCAGTGCTTTTACAGAGCTTTCATTTCTGTTCAAGTTATTCATGTGAAGAGGTTTTAACGTGATGATGACCGCACGACGTGAATTAACAGACTTTGAACGCGGAATGTTAGTTGGAGCTAGACGTATGGGTCATGCCATTTCGGAAATCGTTAGAGAATTCAACATTCCCAGATCCACTGTGTCAAGAGTGTGCCGAGAGTATGAAATTTCAGGCATAACATCCCACCATGGACAGCGCAGTGGTCGACCGCCTGCACTTAAAGATCGAGACCGGCGACGTCTGCAAAGAGTCGTAAATTCTAACAGACAAGCAACACTGCGTCAAATCACCGTAGAAATCAATGTGGGACGTACAATGGACGTGTCTGCTAGAACTGTGCGGAGAAATTTGGATTTCTTGGGCTATTCCAGCAGAAGACCGACTCGAGTGCCTTTACTGACAGAACGACATCGCTTGCAGCGACTCTCGTGGGCACGTGAGCATATCGGTTGGTCCCTAGATGAATGGAAAACCGTGGCCTGGTCCGATGAGTCACGATTTCAGCTGGTAAGAGCCGATGGTAGGGTTCGAGTGTGGCGCAGACCCCACGAAGCCATGGACCCAAACTGTCAGCAAGGCACTGTTCAAGCTGGTGGTGGCTCCGTAATGGTGTGGGCTGTTTTTTCATGGCATGGACTTGGTCCTCTAGTGCGACTGGACCGAACATTGACTGGAAATGCTTATGTGCAGCTACTTGGAGATCACTTGCAGCCATTCATGGACTTCATGTACCCAAACAACGATGGGATTTTTATGGATGACAATGCGCCATGTCACCGGGCCACAACTGTTCGCAATTGGTTTGAAGAAAATTCTGGACAATTCCAACGAATGATTTGGCCACCTAGATCGCCCGACATGAATCCCATTGAGCATTTATGGGACACCATCGAGAGGTCTGTTCGTGCCCAAAATCCTGCCCCATCAACGCTTTCACAATTATGGACGTCTATCGAGACAGCATGGCTCAATATTCCTGCAGAAGACTTCCAACGACTTGTTGAGTCCATGCCACGTCGAGTTGTTGCACTTCGCCGGGCAAAAGGAGGGCCGACACGATATTAAGAGGTATCCCATGACTTTTGTCACTTCAGTGTAATTATCTTAATTCTATGTTAAAAATGCAGGGAAATGATATCATATTTAGAGATGTTAACGAAGACTGAAAGCATAAACTCAAATATGTAACTCATATTAACATCAGATCTGTAACATTCATCAGATCTGTAACGGCTTAAAAGTGAGTAATCTAAGGAGGGGGTAAATAACTTCCTTGACCTCCCCCCTTTTTTTTTCTTGCATTTAGACCCAATTTAGACGTAAAATCCAATATTAGTTTTTTTCTGCAAAAAAAATTTTTTTCCAGAAAACTCCAACTTCAAATTGGCACTTTTCTAAATATTGGCTCTTATATAATTATTAATTTGGTGTGTAAAACGTATTTGCCATATACATTGAACCATATATAGAAGCGTATAAACTGCTTTAAATGAATATGAAATTGTAATGGGAGATTCTGTTAGAGAGGGGGGGGGGGACGGATCTTATTTCACAGCTACCTGTAAATAAACAATATATATATATATATATATATATATATATATATATATATATATATATATATATATATATATATATATATATATATATATATATGTATATATATATATATATATACAGGGTGTTCCAAGTTTACCTTCATGACCTCTATTTCCTCAACCGTTCATCCTAGATGTATACTGCTATTTGCAAAATTACTCGAAATGAGGAGGAGAGTTAAGATATGGAAAGTTTGAAGCAAAAAAAAAAAAAAAAGAATTGGTTAAGAAATAAAAAAATTAACTTTTTATAGGGGCGCCGGGCCCCAAAACTTACATTTAGGGAAAGAATCTCCATTGAAAAATAATACTAACACAAAAAAATGACATTTGTGCGATCAAAATCCATGGAGAAATGAAACATGAAACTTTATGACTTATACCACTTTACACTAGCGTTATTTTAGGTGATTTTGGGGGCCATATACACGCGAAATTCGCACCATTCAGAGTTCTTAAAAAAAACAAAATATTTTTTTTTTCCTAAAATATATTTAACTGCGAAAGTTATTTAACATGGGAATTAAAATACGAAAAAAAATTGAATAATAAAGAATGAAAATATCATGCTGAATTCGCGAATATGTAAATTTACCGACTGTATAGTGATTACTTGAAATAACGTAGTCACTTCACTGCAGAATAAAATCGGCTTAACTAGATGCATTTCGTTAAGGCTTGAAGTTACGATGTACACTACAGAATAGTATGTAGAAATGGTGTTGCTTTACGGACAATGTAATCGCAATGTATATTATTTCTTAGATTATACATATTTCGAATGTGTTTAATATCTTTGTATAAAATTGTACAATAATTTACCTTGTCTTGTTATGTTTTGTAGTCTTTTAGCATCTGGATTTATTTTTGAATACAATGAGAAGCGAATGTTTTCTGACATGGACGAAATAAAAATTTCATTATCGTACCGAATCTAAAAGCTCGTTATTCCTCTGGCAGGGCGAAATTTTTCTTTTGTCAATTTGTTTACGGGCCCTGCGCATTTAAAACTCGAATATCTCCGCGAATTTTGATTGCACAGATGTCATTTTTTTGTGTTAGTATTATTTTTCAATGGAAATTCTTTCCCTAAATATAAGTTTGGGGACCCGGAGTCCCTATAAAAAGTTAGATGTCGTATTTTTTGACTGAATTATTTTTTCGCTTCAAACTTTCAATATTTTAACTCTCTACCTCATTTCGAGAAAATTTGCAATTGGAAGTATGCATCTAGGACGAACGGTTGAGGAATTAGAGGTCATGAAGGTTGACTTTGAACACCCTGTATATTTTAAGCAATGACGAATTGCTATTTATTTTCATTTTTGACTGTGCTTGCCGTTGTGGTTTCTTTTACAGATTGGACTGAGAGCCGACCACCGGTTCAACCTCTTCGAAGGTTCACCGGCTCCTGCTCCTACGAGTGGTGCAGGTCCTTGGACACCGCCTCTCTAGTGGGTAGTGTCTATATCGTGTACACACACGGGTGCACACATAACTATAGCGATTCGTGATTGAAAACAATATAATATGAGATCAAAATGTTCAAAAAGATAGCCGTCATTTCATTCGGCTTAGATGCCTCTATGGAAAAGGTAGATGCATATGTTGCTGACAAAACCAGAACAGACCTTTTGCAATTCAGAAGATAAATATGCCAAAATACTTAGTTTAACGCAGCATTTAACCATATCAAATACAAATGCGACGAAAAGCAGCAGGCTCTGGGCCCACCTGGGCTAGTCCTAGTCAAATTGAAGACTAGGACCAGCCCAGAGATTTAATAATCAGAGTGGCTTTAAAAAAAATCCAAGAGTTTTCCCAACCCTACTTTCAAATGATGTCAGGTATTATAGAAAGGATAACCTAATTATGGAAAGTACAAAAATAATGATGATTTTACTGTGGTAAAAATCGACTAGAAGTTTCGATAAGCTTGACTCGATGATAAATTCTTTGAAATCGTTTATACCGAGTAGTTTAGATTAAAAAAATACGAGAAGGGGGGGGAGTCATATTTTCAGTCATAATTTGATTAAAATGATATTTTATTTAAGTTTAGATCTCAAAAAATGTTTAAGACCTATTTTTACCATTATTTTACAGGAATAATCCTATTCATGCTATTTTTCATGAATTTTCAGAATTTTAGACATTATTATAAGTATTTAAGATAGTAAAAATTATTTTCAAATCTCATGGTTTTATGATTAGGCATTGCCACACGCATTTTTACTTCCATTATGTCTTAAAAGATGCAAATTTTGTCAAAAAATAAATTATTTTAGGAAATCTGTGTTTAAAAGTTTGTAAAAAACCTGTACCCTCTCGTGTCTAGCGCCCTATGTATAAGACGGTAATAAAATATTGAATAAAAATTTAAATTTTAGTGTGGGAATTTTTTTTATTATTTTTCCAGTTCATTTAGCACCATTATGAAGATAATTAGTCGAAAAAAATGAAGAATTTCGATTCTGGGCATTAAAGGGTTTAAAAAAATAAACATATACTAAACTTATAAGTTTTTTAGTCACTGTCACGTCTGGGACATCTTGCGATTTTCTCTATTTTAAAGGAAGGAAGGAATTGTAATGTTTGCATTATGAAGCCATTCTTCTATTTACGACCATTTGTTATTATGATTATTATTATTATCATCACTATTATTATTTTAGACCTCTACTAGTCAGCAACAGCATACTGGAGTTGATCTGACTTACGTCAAATCTTTAAAGAGGATAAGGAAGAACGACAACAATTGAGATTTTAAGAAATTTTTAAACCTATAACAAGAACAATTACTTAAAATTTAAAGTACCCCGAATTTAAATGAAACATATCTATCAATTTTGATTAACTCACAATAAAAAAAGAATCGGTTCATAAGTTTAAGGACTACGATACCTGTGTGTGTGTGTGTGTGTGTGTGACAAACACATAGATAAACATATACCGATAACGTCAAGCTTATAATCCTGCTCTTTTTGTGTCGGGGATTAGAAGTACCTCTACTTACTAAACAAAAGATTACAACATAAAAAATCAGTAATACTCACGCATTTTTTTTTCAGAGCGATTTTTCTTTAAAATGTCCTGAACGTAGAGTCACGTATGGGGCAATTTTAATTACCTTAGAAATAATTACTAAATTGAAATTGTTTTGGAATATTTTCAGAGCTGTTTACGCATGTTAAGGTTATTTGCACAGCATAACCATTTCGAGTTTCAACTCTTAGTATAGTTTTAAATTCAAAATATACAACTATTCTGTAACGATATGGGCATGAATTTTTCGATAAGTTCAACTTCTAATAAAATAGCTTGTAGTGTAGTAAAATCCTTAAAATAAGGCGTAAAATGAAAAAGACAATCACCTTTCCGAAAATAAAACAACACAATCATCCAACTTAATATGGAAACACATTAAAATTAAATGGAAATGAGCACGTTTCTACCCCACAGCATTCGTTTCGTTTCGTTTGGGGCTATATGCCCAGGTTTTTGATGAGGACTACAATCTAGTAATTTGCCTCCGTTACATATGATTTTTTTATTACATATATCTTGTACAATGTATGAAAGAGTTACATCACAAAGTAAGGAAATTACATCCGGAGCGAGGATGGACCTCCCCACTAGGCCACTGAGACCCCTCCACAGCATTCAGCTGCTGTCAGTCATTTTTGAAGCCTGCTGCCACTCAAAAGACGAAAATACTGGAAATTCTTCCTAGATACATATGATTTTTTTTATACAGAAACCATGAACTTCGACATACAGAGGACTGCGTACTATGCACCTTTCCTCCTGACAAACACTGGACAGATTTGCGGCACGGAGAGGTTGAAATAACATTCTCCATGGGCAAGGTGGGATTCGAACCCGCGACATCTTGCTTACGAGGAGAATACTCTACCTCTAGGCTACCGAGGCCCCCCATACATATGATTTCAGTTTCAAAAATGAGTTAAGAACTTTATACCCGTTCAATTTTCGCCTCTTTCAGGTTGCAAAATGTCTCATTTTAAAAACATTTTTTACAAAAACAAACATGTTTTTGAACAAAATTTTTTTTCCAAGTTATTTTTTTAATAAAAACATTTCATACCAATACACAACTTTCTGAAACGCAATTTCGATTTAAAAAATGCTAAAATTGACTCATCGTAGCGCTCATCTAGAGGGGAAGCGAGTCATGGTGCAGACTGAGCATTGAAATTTTTAAGAGTATTTTTTCGGTTTCTTCTTCGGTTTGACGTTAGGAGGAACTGAATAGGAGGGGTCTCAGTGGCCGAGCGGTCTAAAGCGTGTAGCCGATAACTCTAAGATGGTGGGTTCGACTCCCACCCTCGCTCCGGATGTACTTTCCTTCCTTTGTGATGTAACTCTTTCATACATTGTCTGTACAAGATATATGTAATAAAAATCATATGTAACGGAGGCAAAACACTAGATTGTAGTCATCATCAAAAACCTGGGCATATAGCCCCAAAAACGAAACGAACTGAATAGGAGAGGGCCACGTGAGCCTAGATATTTTATAGGTAGAGTACTCTCCTCGTAAGCAAGTGGTCTCGGGTTAGAATCCCGCCTTGCCCATTAGGGTGGGGCGAAAAATAAAAAGTTTTTCAGATCAACTTCTAATAGTTGCCAAAAGTTGTCTTTGGTGATAGTTAGCTTTTATGCAAAATTTGAGAAAAATCGGGTAATATCTTCAGGGGGCGCTGCGATCGCAAAGTTTTACCATAGCTTTTATAGGGATTTTATGGTTAAAATATGAAAAACAATGCCGTTAGCTAATCTCATTGCATTTTTTTACTAATAAGGTATATTCATGCATTCAAAGCATATAAAATAACTAACAAAAAATTATTTTATATGATATATTTACATTTCAAGCATTTAAAAAGAAACAAAAACGTGAAAAAAAGTGATTTTTTTAAAATATAAATATATCATATAAAATAATGTTTGTGAGTCATTTCATATGCTTTTAATGCATGAAAACATCTTTTGAGTAAAAAAAACGCAAAGAGACTAGCTAAAGGCATTCTTTTTGATATTTTAACCATAAAATCCATAACAAAGCTATGGTAAAACTTTGCGATCGCAGCGCCCCCTGAAGATATTAACCGATTTTTCTCAAATTTTGCACAAAAGCTAACTACCACCAAAGACAACTTTTGGCAACTATTAGAAGTTGATCTGAAAAACTTTTTATTTTTCGCCCCACCCTATTGCCCATGGATGTTATTTCCTCCTCTCTGTGCCGTAAATCTGTCCTGTGTTTGTCAGGAGGCAAAGCGCATAGCTCGCAGTCTTCATGTATGTTGAGGCTGATGGCTTCTGGAAAAAAAAAAAAAAACTGAATGGGAGATGCTCATTATTAGAAAAAGCTGCGTCAACCTATGTCAGAGGCCTTGGGTTTGATTCCCACTTTGCCTTGGGTGTTCTTTCCGTCATATGTGCTACATTTTTTTTTAAATACAGAAGCCGTCAGCTTCCACATACATGAGGATTGCGTACTATGCGCCTTGCCTCCTGACAAACACAGGACAGATTTACGGAACAGAGAGGTTAAAATAACAACCATGAGGAGGGCGGGACTCGAACCCACAACTACTTGCTTACGAGGAGAACTCTCAACCTCTATGCCACCGTGGCCTCGCTTTGTAAAATATTTCTCGTGCTTTTCCGGTGGCAAGGCGCCTGGCACGGAGTCCTCCATGTATGTGAGCTGATTAGCTTCTAAATAAATAAAGAAATTAGGGAACGAGTTGGTTGTCGAAGTTGGCTTATAAATAATAAAAGCAATGTTATGTCTTTTCTTTTATTATTTATAAGTCAACTATGCATTGTATTGTATGCGTTTCGATATTTTTCTTCTAATGCCAAAACCAGTCATCAATTTCATGAAATTTGGTAAAAAAATAGATAGAATACGAGGTAAAGTGCGTGTCAAAGATTTATATATTTTATCTCATGGAAAAGACATTATATCTAAAGTTCAACTTTCCACAACTTTCAGTTTAACATTAAATTTTTCTTATGAAAAAATAATTGTAATTTTGATTTTTGTTCTTCCTCAGTGACATTTTAACATAGCTCTTAACTATTTAAAGTTTCTTTAGAGTCTTTAGATGAATGAATTATTGATTCCTACGGGATAAAAGTTTCAAATTTGATAAGTAGGTCTTTACAGTTTATGAAATACCCATGTGCTTGATATTTCCTATAAAATTAGCACGTGATTGAAATGAGTAAATTTGAGTACCAGGTGCAAATATTAAAAATGCATGTAAAGCATCAAATTTACGATATCGTTAAGTTTTATGTGTGATATTCCAGAATAACGACTAAGCTTCAGACAACTTGTTGCAAAATTCCTAAATAAAAGTCATAAAGTCTCAATCTGATTCAGGGAAATCTCAATAACTATATTTGCTTTTACTAGAAGGCCAAATTGCACCAAATGCTTTAATTTCATGCACGATAAACATTTACAGATTTTTCCAGAAGAAATTACGAAAGATTAGATTGAGCTGATTAATAGAATCGTTGAGGAATATAAATAGACGCTTGACTTTTCAGTTAACCATTCGATCTTGCAGCTTCGAACAGTAACAATGAACACCAAATTGGTAACCGTATTCCTAGTAGTCCTGTTGGTTGGTGTTGCCTTCAGTAAGTATATAAAAGGTAAATTTAAATAATTATCCGTTGGCTGAGTTTGATATTCACAGTTGTTTGCCAGACATTATCAATGAAAATTGTACATACTTATTCGAGAGTTACATTAAACTTTAATGATAGCATAAGAAAAATAGATCCTACCCAAGAAATTTAGGTTGCTAATTTGTGTATAAAATCGATGCATTTGTGTAACACAATGTATAAAGAGCTAGACTAATTAAATAATATAGATATCACTGTTTAAAAACTGTAGGAGCAAAAAGTTTCCTCTTCTTTGTACAGTGTGTCAACTCCAACGTTGTTAGTTTGAACTTAACTTCGAAAATTGCGTAAACTTCCAGAGTTACATGAAACTTCAGTGCTACACAAAGGAGCCTTTTGAGATAGAGAGGTATTCCCTCCTCTAAAAATTTAAGCTTCTAAAGCAATAGGAAGAATGAAAAACTTAGCTTAGTATTTTCACTGTTTGAAAACTGTAGGAGCAAAAAGTTTCCTCTTCTTTGTACTGTGTGTCAACTCCAACGTTGTTAGTTTGAACTTAACTTCGAAAATTGCGTAAACTTCCAGAGTTACATGAAACTTCAGTGCTACACAAAGGAGCCTTTTGAGATAGAGAGGTATTCCCTCCTCTAAAAATTTAAGCTTCTAAAGCAATAGGAAGAATGAAAAACTTAGCTTAGTATTTTCACTGTTTAAAAATTGTAGGAGCAAAAAGTTTCCTCTTCTTTTTACTGTGTGTCAACTCCAACGTTGTTAGTTTGAACTTAACTTTGAAAATTGCTTAAACTTCCAGAGTTACATGAAACTTCAGTGCTACACAAAGGAGCCTTTCGACATAGAGAGGTATTCCCTCCTACGAAAATTTAAGCTTCTAAAGCAATAGGAAGAATGAAAAACTTAGTTTAGTATTTATAGGGCAAATGCAAACATCTGTATTGTACTCTCCATCCAAAAATACTGGACAGATGAAATTTAAATTTATGAATGTTTTTAGTAACTTTCCACTTGACAAGTAAAACTATAGTCCGTACAAGTTATTTCGCATTTATATACCGACTGGAAAGGAAAATGTAAGATCAGTCAACTTTAAAAGCAACTTCTTTGAATGTCAAAATTAAACAATGATAATGCTTATAAAATTATTAGGAAACAAGAGGAACTCTCCGTATCTATAATATATCGCACCATTGCTACAAAAGTGCCACAACTCAAAAATTGTGATTTTTGAGTTATGACCGTCACTAGACGTAGTTTAGACGTCTCTACCAATCTTCAAAATAGCCAGAAGTTGCATTGAAAAATCAGCCGCCAAAGGGCAGTTATGGCGTTTTGTTGTTATCAAGATGCATAGGACCCCTTCCACTGAAATGCCACATCTTGAGTTGTCGTCCAGCCGTCGTAGAGTAACGTGCGTAACTAACGATCATAGTTTGAGATGTATCGGTCTGCATATTGACAAATTCAAAAATACTAAAATATACCTAGTCAGCCCGGGAACAGTTTTTTGCAATTCCTGGAAAACGTAGTTTTTTGAGTTGTGGCACTTTTGTAGCAAGGGTGCGATATGTTACCTAATCTTCAAGTATATAGTTTCAAATATTACCATACTTATAGTAATAGGGTTTGTTTCCTTTACCCCATGTTTATTTTTACCCCAACCACCCTTACCTTATAACAATCAGCTGAATTTCGATTAAATAATTGAAACTAATTTATCAACTTTTGCTGCTTAATTTTTTGACTCATCGGAATATATAATGTGTCGTGTTATTGTTATTGCTGAAACCACTTGGATACCCGAGCCCGAGTAGATACATCTACCCGGTTAAAGGCGGAATAGGTACGGCTTCCTTTTTTAGTAGCACCATTAACCCATTAATGCCTAGCGTCCCTTTTTAGGGACGGTCCAAAAAGTGAGTCTGAATTTTCCAAAAATGAACATTTCAACCAAATAATTGTGTTCAATTATTGCTTTGGTATTGCTTCAATTCTGTATTAACAGATTTCAGCACATAACCGCTGTAAAGTGTGATCTGTGGCCATTTGATTATGATCTTTATCAAAAATTACATCGTTCACAATCTCAAGAACAAAAAGCTAAGTTTTTAAAGTTATTAACAAGTAAATCTGTCTGTGTCTGATATATGTGCTACTTTGATCAATGTTTTAGTTTACCTTTTTTTGCAATTTTGTAAATTTTAAATTTTTTTAGGATTTTATAGCAATTTAAGAACGTCCCTAAAAAGGGACGCTAGGCACCAATGACTGCATTGTTTAACCTTTGCTGGTTTCTTGCTTAGAATCTATAATTTATATCAAAAGAAGTTAGTAAATGTTTTTAGACTGAAAAACAGATAATAATTGTCATTTTTAAAACTTATTTTATTTTAAAAATCTAATTAAATTAAATTAATTAATATATAAACTTAATTATACAACGTTCTTAAATATTTTCTCTCTTTTTGTTTTAATTACAAAAAATACTCAAGGTAAATTTTGAAAGAAAGCTATTTCAAAAATGTAGTTCTTTAAAACACTAATTATTCATTGTATTTAATTACTTTCCATTATGTATTTAGGTGTCTATTATTGTTTAGCCTGACTGTTGAAGAAGCCCTAAGCTGTTTCAAAAGCTTAGCATTTCAACTTGATGAAGAATTCAAGGATTGCATATGTGTCTGTTCCTTGGAAAAGGGGGGGGGGTTGCAGATTTAATTTCAGAATTCCCTAAGAATGCCAATTTTTATCTCTACTGTGACAATTTATTTACTTCTCTTGCGTTCCTACGTGATTATTTATCGCAGAAAGGTTTTGTGCAAGAATCGGATTAAAAAATGCTCATGAACTAAAGTTACGTTGTTCAAAAAAGAAAAGAGAGGAAGTTTTGAATAACTGTCGATGACAGGTAAAATAATATTACGTTGGTTCGGTGGAATAATAGCAATGTCATAACTATTGCATTGAATCTTCATGGAGTTCATCCTATTGTAAAGGCTAAGTGATTGTCCAACAGCGAAAAGAAAGTAATTGAAATTGATGAACCAAATATATATGGTTGCTCAGTACAATCGTTGCATAAGAAAAAAGATCCCATGCATCAAATATCGGGAACTACCGGTTTTTGATTCACTCTAAAAAATGGAGGTAGCCGCTCTTCATTTTTATTTTAGAAGCTGCTGTACAAAATGCGTTGAGCTCAAGAGTATCGGATTGAGTTAGGTATTATGGGGCTAGTTGTTATATTGCTTTAAATAAGACTCAGGTAAGATGTGCCCATTGAAGTAAAAGAGCTTATCGGAATACAGCAAATGCAATACGTAGGTTGGCAGAACAAATGCTTTGCTGACTTTCATACTCAACAACACCAACATTTCCTTGTTCTCTGAATCTACTTCCCAGTTTATGTTAATTGCTGCTTTTATTTCTTCTTATAAATTGTCATTTTCAACATTACATCGTAAGCAGAAAAAAAAAATTAGTAAAAAAGTATGTACCCTCTGGTGCCTAGCGTCCCTTTTTAGGGACGATTTTTCTTTCTTAAATAAAAAATTTAATTTTTACACGATAATTTTTTAACTATTTTTCCTGTCCATTATACACTATTTGTAACCAGTATACAAAGTATCGTTGAAAAAAAAAATGCCAGGCATTAATGGGTTAAGGGCGGAATTCAGGTGAAACGCTGCATCTGCAAAAATGCGTTGCACAAGCAAATTTTTGTGTTTTCGGATTCTTGTGAAACGTTGTTTAAGCAAAAGCGCTGAATTTGCAGTTTTTTGTGTGTGCAATGCACTTTTGCAGACGCAGCGTTTCACCTGAATTCCGCCCTAAGGTGGAAGTCCGATTTAGCTCAACACCACGATATACGACCCGTTTATAGAGTAGGCTGTCATTCACAACACAATCTTCCCCACAGAGAAAGGACAAGGACAGGAGAGAGAAAGTACATCCATGCGCGTTTCAGACTCGTTTGACAACTAGACAAGGCACAATGTATCGTTTTATAAACTACAAAGAAGCCTTAACTTAAATCAGATTAAGCAAGTTTTTGTATGAGTAAATGAACTATCACACTTCTGTAGATTCTATCTCTTGACAACGATATGTTATAACCTACAATGACATGTTATAATTCGAAAAATATTCGGATTCTACATTTGTTTTTTTGAAACTTTCAGGATGGTCAAAATCATAAAAATTAGAGCTTGTCTGAAAGTTTTAAAATCATAATATTTTAATAAATAGCAATCAGGAGCGATATTGTTGAACCGTTGGTTATTGTAGAGGACTTTTCCTTATTTATGAAAATTTGTTTACTATTGTAAAATTTTACTCAAGTTTAACCCCTTCGTTATTATAGAGCATTAAATTAGGCATATTAATAGGAAATCTGCATTTTGGAGCCTTTTTTTTCTGATATTTTATGTAATTCATATATTAAGACATTTTAGTAAACAAAGCCAAATTAACAAAAGTATCTAAAAAGAAAATTAATGAACAAAATGTGTAATTAAATTGATTGGATGTTTTTTTGAACATTAGTATATTTTTTTACTCTATTTGCTACATTTTCTTAAGGGAAAAACATGTTACTGGCGATTTTTTAATTTAGTATAATATGGGCATGGGCATCTTCGTAAGAATTCATAATTTATTTTTAACCTTTGCACGAAATTCTAGCTCATTTATTATAGTAGATAGTTTGTTCATACGCCCTCAAACACAGCACAATGCTAGAAATATTAACTTAGCTACAGTTAAAACAACTTCCTTTAAAATTGATTAAGTGATGCTTAGCTGTTATTTAGTCCAATATACAGTTTTGATTGCAATTTTTTTTTGCTATATATTAGTAAGATTATGTTGATTTAAAAGTCAAATTTGCTTTGAACTCTGAATAAACAATTTTTGAGTAATTAAATGCAATCACTGGTTCATTAAATATTTTATTATTATTCTAAACGCTTGACTATTTTTTGCTATGTCTATTAAATAAATTTATCATTACGTTGAAACAAAGCTAAATTTCGAGTAGTGTGGAAATGTAGATATTTCTCATTTCAACTCAAAATGTAATTTTTTGACATGATTTTCACTTCGTGATACTGATTTGTAGATGAAATTTTTTGAACAGAGGTGGAAAGAAAAATAATAAATCGTTGAATAATTTGAAAACTATTAAAAAATTCTGAAATCGGCGATATGAAGGAGCATTTCACATCATAAATTAGTAATAAGATAAATTGCTTGAAGTTTTATACTTCTATAATTATCACCCCCATGATTTTCTAAGCTCTTGTTACGAAGTAATTATTTTTTTTCTGACGCCCATATTATAAATAAATTAATAAATATTTTCATTTCGTTTTTTTCAAATAAAAAACGAGCATTTATTTATTTTCAACTAATTTTGAAGAAGATTCAAATTAGCAAATTCAATGATATTGTAATCAAATAACATTTACATGGAAGGAATTTGAGTGCAACATTTGGTACCAAAGAAACATTAGTCATTGCTTCCAATCATTACAACAATACATGTGCGAAACTTGATCATTTAAATTTCATGACATGAAACCCTTTTCGGAATTTTAATACCTCACATTCATCTGTTTTTTAGGCGAAGAAGGATACAAGGGTTCAAGGTACAGCTATCGCCGAGGTGGATCTAGAGGATCTGGCAGTGGTCAAGGATCTGGCAGTGGTCAAGGATCTGGCAGTGGCCAAGGATCTGGATCTGGCAGTGGCCAAGGAGCAGGATCTGGCAGTGGCCAAGGATCTGGATCTGGCAGTGGCCAAGGATCTGGATCTGGCAGTGGCCAAGGATCTGGATCAGGAAGTGGCCAAGGAGCAGGTTCTGGCAGTGGCCAAGGAGCTGGTTCTGGCAGTGGTCAAGGAGCTGGTTCTGGCAGTGGCCAAGGAGCAGGACAGGGAACAGGATTCGGCCAAGGAGCAGGACAGGTAACAGGATTCGGCCAAGGAGCAGGACAGGGAGCAGGATTTGGCCAAGGAGCAGGACAGGGAGCAGGATTTGGCCAAGGGGCAGGACAGGGAGCAGGATTTGGCCAAGGGGTAGGACAGGGGGCAGGATTTGGTCAAGGAGCAGGACAAGGAGCAGGACAAGGAGCAGGACAAGGAGCAGGAGCAGGACAGGGAGCAGGATTTGGTCAAGGAGCAGAACAAGGAGCAGGAGCAGGACAGGGAGCAGGATTTGGTCAAGGAGCAGGACAAGGAGCAGGAGCAGGACAGGGGGCAGGAGCTGGAGCTGGAGCAGGTGCAGGCGCTGGAGCAGGAAATGGTGTAGGTGCTGGACAAGCAACTGGATTTGGCACAGGTACAGGATTCGGAGCCGGAGCCGGAAATGCATTTGGAGGAGCCGGTGCTGCAAATAACTAAAAACAGTCAAATAATGAGATGAATGTTAAATCGTGTGTGTTCAAGTTCAAGAGATTTCATGACTAGTAACATGTTAAATAATTGATGAGTCCAACTTCATACTGTTCATGTTATTAACTACTGTACATGTTTTGTAAGTTTATGGTAAATAAACTGTCAGAATTATTTATTTTTTTGGATCTTTATTCTAGTATTCTGGTAGAATTATTTGCTATTTAGTTGTTTAGGAATTAAATTCGAGTGTCACCTACGGTGCTATTATTCATAGTATTTGAGTGTAACAGACTGCTATTTTTTTACAATTTTCAGCTACGGTCTCCCGTGGTTGTAATGATACCATTGAAACATTGAGAAGCCTCTCACTTTGAAACTCACTGTAGAGATCTTATTGTAGATCTCACTGTAGATTATCTTTAATACTTAAATATAATTCGAAAAAAGTCAATATATCAGTTATTGAGAAAGCTAGAAGAAATTTATTGAACGCAAATTCAGTTTTTGATTAAAACTTATTTTTTGCTTCATTTTCTCAAAAACATGTTTTCGAAGTTTTTATTTATGCAAACAGAAGAATTACGTGCAAAAGAAATATAATCTCAACATTTTTGAAAATTTGCACAGAAATGGTATCTTATATATTAAAATGAAGGGAGCGTGTTGTGTGTTTTCTCCAGCCTAATTTCTTTACCATTCCAGAACCTCCTCATTTCTGTATCTAATTTCATGATTTACCCCTCATTTTAAAGCTTATAGAGGCGAATATTGCAGAAAAATAGACGCACTGCCTAAACATTGTTCTCCTTTCTCTTTTTTTCATGTCAAAAAAACGTTTTATTGTTTTTATTGCACATTACTCTGATGAATAAGCAAGCGGAAACAAATATGCAGAGGTGTGGTTTAATGGAGCGTTGCTTTAGATCCGTGATGGTAAAGTGGTAAAAACCATGTTTTTCAGCGGGAAATTTCCAATATTTAGCAATGAAACACGTTTTCAGTAAATTATTTCCAGTTATAGAGAGGCATATCATTTTATATATCTTATCTAACGAAGAGTTTCGAACCAGATACACAAAAAGTTTTTTTAATAAAGCAAAAGTGAAAACACTGGTCCAAGTAAGCCGACTTTACGGTAATTAAAAAAAAAAAAAAAAACATCAATTTTTTTTGAACTAGTGACTTATCAGGTAACCATACGACTTATATAATATTGAAATTTTTTTTTAAGTGGTACCATTCTAAAGAGCTTAAACTTTAGGAACCGGGCGGTACACATGTTGTACCGTAAGTCTTTCTTCTTTAGAGGACGGGGTTGAAATTTTTACTCGAACCCTTTGGAGCCAGGAATTTTTTCAAGGTTTCATACGTCTGGTACGAGAGTTTATACCTTCTCTTTTCAATGGAAAAGAAATGTGTGGTTCAACTGTCGTACTACCTGGGTCGAAAGAAAAATTTCTATATGAACAGCCAGGATCCAAAAGGTTAATGAGACTTTTTTTTGAGCCAGAACTCATGTGCCTTCGTCCCCTCGTTTTCCAGAAAATGTAAAGAAAAGTCGCCAAGTTTGATTACTCGGCAAGAAATAAAAGCTATCACTTGATTTTACCACTTGCAACTAGCAAGACATCTCGATTCATTTTTGGTCATTTGCAAAGCACGTGAAAGATGTTTTAAATTAATCCTTTACTTGTGGGCGTTAAAATTAGGAGCTAGGTCCTCGGTGGCTCAAAAGTAGAAGTTTCGCCTCGAAAGCAACAGGTCGTGGGTTCGATTCTAGCCGTTGCCCTGGGTGTTGTTTCCTCCCTTTGTGTTATAAATCTTTCTTGTGCTGCTACATGTTCTTGAAGAAGTCCAACCTTTCTCGAGGCAATAGCATCCATTCTGTGCGCAGCATTTGTTAAACTATGCATGCATACGACAACAAACAAACAAAAGTAAAGAGCTACTATCAAGCCTATATGAAGTGAGAAACGGAGCGCTACCTGCAAAGGAATAATAACTTTACAACTAAGTTAAACCTCAGTTTTAACTTTTTCTTCCTGATAAAAATACATTTTGGAATTTTAAGTAGTTAAAGTTTATTTAACAGAATTATTTTGAGAGTTAATTTTTATAAATGAAATATGTTGTAAGTGTTTTTAAATAACACAAGATAACTAATATGATTAAGTACTCAAAGCAGTTAATGTGAGCTCATACACATAAAGTGAAACATATGGTGTTTGATGCTGAAGTAAAACTGTCATAGTTCTCAGTCTTTAGTTGAAAAAAAAAATCTTACTCTTGATATATGAATTTTTATTGTCTGTTAACTGCTATCAAAAGAATTTAATTTTTAATTTTAAACTGCGAAAAAAGTAAACATTTTATTAAAAAAAACGGATAGCAAATGTCAATAACTGCAAAATTTTCCATGTCGGAAATTACATCAAATATGGAGAGAAATAGTTATTTTTATTCTTAAAAGTTAATAATATAGTTGACGTGCATTATAAAAACCCCTGTAGTTTAAACAAAATGTGTCCCAGCAGTGATAAGTCTCTGTAACGTAAATGTACAACATGTTTCATGTTATTTAGTTTCATTAAAAAATGGTGCAAAAACTTTCACAAGTTATACTTCATGTTAAAAGGGAATTAAATGACTAACAAATTAATAAATAAATGCAGTTTTTTTAGCTTATTCTTAAGTAAAAGTAAAATAAGAACAAACATAAATAAATAGAAATAAAAATCATGAAAGAAGGTTTAAAGCATTTAAAAAATATTGCTTGAAAAAATAGGCAAAAATAAATAGAACAACTAAAATAATATTTTAAAATTTAAAACGGGAAAGTTGTGGCTTGAGATGGGGCAACTGCCTGTCTGGCTTTCGGTCTGGGTCTCTTGGTTTTTCAGTCCCCCCCCCCCGTAAAAACTTTTGCGTGAACTGTCCGATTCGAAAAACTTTTTTTCTCTGTTCGAAAGATCTCAACGATGGCACCTCATTCCCATATTTCACTTTCAGATTTGAACAAGTTTTCGTTCAATATTAAATGATTAACATTGTCCCAAACTTAAAGGCCTCTCAAAAAATTCTAACATTAACGATAACACGAAAAAAATATTTTTGTACACTTAACGATTGAAAAAATTGTGCAGAATCTCCTTGTAGTCCTCTGAAAATACTCTCAAGATGTGGCTTCAATAAATTAAAAAAAAAAAGTTCTTAACGAAAATCACCGCACCGAAAAGGATCGCACCTCGGAGACAATGATATAAGTCAGTGATAAATATGACGGAATTAAAATGCAATGAATTCTTAGTGCAAATGTTTTTACATGAAATTAGTGATGTAACATGTTTTTAAAATGCACTATACTTTTAGCCTGTCTCATTTCAAAATTTTACGGGATGTGGGTGGAGGGGACCCAAGTAGCACACTTCGTTTTTTAAAGGTTGTAAAATGGTTATTAACGTTGTCACAACCGCTTAAAAACGTTTATAAAACGTTTAAAGGTTATTTGTGCTGCCTGGTGATAGGTTTAAGTGTACATACTTAATACTTATTGTATCGAAAGCAAAAAAAAAAAAAGAACCAAATACACTGCTACTGTTAGAAAAAATGATTAGGGTGACTTACCTAAACGTTTTGGTACAACGAATACCAATACAACGAAATATTCATTTTTGTGAAATAAATTTTCCGTCCCGATTTAATTTCCATTACATTACTCTTGTGTCCCTTTAAAATAAAACTCCCTTAACACTAAACGAAATTTGTCATTGCCTGAAGTTCGTTGCAGTGGGAGTTCACTGTATTTAAGTTTAACAACTCACACAGAAAAAAATGTCAAAATACTATTTAAATGCTGAAACTCTTAACTATGAACGAATTTTTTTTCTGAAAACATTAAAATAATAAAGGTAGACTAGCTTTGTTATAAACAAAAACTAGCCCTAAATGTTAAAATCCCGTTGCTGATCAAACTATAGACAAGCATGTTAATGCCTGTTTCATCAAAGACAGTCACATTTTTCATGGAGTTCATGATCCTCATACACTGGCGGAAAAAAAAATCCCAACACCAAGAAAGACTTGAGCTAGATAAACGAAATTTGATAGGCGTGTTTATACAACTGAAAGATAACATCGATTGAAATTTCGCGCTCCGCGCATAAGTGTGGCGCAGCTGGAGTCACTCAGAACATGCAAATAAGGCTTGTTTTAAAAGCGTGTTGTGCCGCTCGTGAGTATTATTTTTCCGTGAAATTTGACGAATTGCGTTCATGTTAGTCAGGAATGTCTTTAAGAAGACGAAGAAGATATTATCAACAGCTCACCGAGTTTAAACGAGGTCGTACAATTTGGCTACGAGAAGGTGGATTTTCATTTCGCGATATTGCAGAAAGACTTGGGGGGAATGTTTCCACCATGCATGATTCTTGGAAGCTATGGTCAAGGGATGATACTACCTCAAGAAGATCGAGTTCCGAGCTGCCACGTGGCACGACTGAGAACGAAGATTGCCGAATCTTGCATACGGCTGCGGCGCATCGTACTGCATCTGCGGCTGACATTCGAGCTGCAGTTGGTACCGTCGTGACCCAAAGAACGATAAGAAACTGTTTACTTCAAGGACAGCTCCGAGCCATGCAGCCTGTAGCCGGTATTCCATTGACTGCAAACCATTGCCGTTTCCAACGGCAGTGGTGCTAAGACAGAGCTCACTGGAGGTCGGAGTGGAGATCTGTTGTAATTTTTGATGAAAACAGATTCTGCCTTAGTGCCAGTGGTGGCTGTATATTGGTCAGAAGGAGGCCAGGGGACCGCCTGCATCCAAGCAATCTACGGCCTAGACACACGGGACCCACACCTGGAGTCATGGTCTCTGGAGCAATTTCCAACAACAACAGGGGCATTCTTGTGGTTATCCCAAACTCACTGACTGAAAATTTGTCGTCAGTCTGGTAATTTAACCAGTAGTACAGCCCTTCATGAGTAGCATTCGAGGGGGAGTTTTCCAACAGGATAACGCTCGCCCTCACATCGCTGCTGTAACGCAGTGTGCTCTACAGAGTGCTGACATGTTACCATGACCTGCAAAATCACCAGGTCTGTCTCAAATTGATAACATATGGGATATCATCGGACGGCAGCTCGAGCATCATCCACAGTCAGCAATGACGGTCCTAATATTGACACAACAAGTGCAACAAGCATGGCACTCCATACCACAAAGTGACATTCGGCACCTGTATGACATAATGCATGCACGCTTTCAGGCTTGCTTTCAAAATTCAGGAGGTTACACCCTCTATTAAATTAACATAATTTCAACTTTGCACAGCATTTTCTTGAGCTTAAATTAGCCAGTGATCTTGTACATTTAATCAATTAAACATGTCAACTAGACAATTGCATTACCCAAGTTTCATTAATCTACAGTAAATTTTTCTTGGTGTTGGGATTTTTTTTTCCGCCAGTGTAGTTTATCGCATAACACGTTTGCCGTAGAAGACAGGAAAATCATCAGTATTTCCAAAATAGTTATTACTACTTCAGTAAATCTTTATTGTAGCTAATTTTCAAGATTGATAACATTTACTCTGCTGGGACAAAAAATACCTAATATATGTTGTTGTGTTAGTTAGAAGGAGAAAATATCTTGCAGTTTTAAGTTGATAATTATGGGGCTTATGCAAACTTATTCTTACTGCTAATAGTTTGATAATTTAATCAATGCAAAAAAGAAAAACTTTTGCTTCTTACAGCAGGAAAAAATATCATCTGAGTTCCGTTAAAAATAAGATTCACTGCGGTTGTCTTGGAATTTTCATTCTGGAGAAAAGATCTATTATTAAATTACATCGCTGAAGGATAGCTGAAATAAATGGGTGTATTTCGACTAATATACTTATTCGTGGTAAAAACACATTAAATCAAACTCATTGCCAAATCTCAAATGCAGTTGAAAATTAGGAGATATTGTCTTTTACCCTCATCTTTAGTCCTGATGACATGATTGATCTTATAACAAATTTCCTGTAATTTTTTTTTCATATCACGGGTATAGAGGAAAATTCTACTTTCACTTGCACAATTCAAGATAATTATGCGTACTTGAATACTATATACTTCGAAATAGTTTTGGAAGCACTTCAGCAAGTACTTCATAAACACATTTCCAAGAAAATAAAACAAGAAAAATATGATTAAGTTATGCTGAACTTAAAACAAAAGGCCATAATTGATGAACTAAAGCTATTCTAGTGACAGGCTGAAAGGCAAATAAGAAAATTTGGTATTATCTAAAAGACACTTCAGCATGTAGTATTAAAAAAATAGTAATTTAGGGGTATTTCCATTTGTTCAAACAAGCATCTGAAATAGTGGAAAAAATGGAAGATGTGGTTAAATTTTGATTTTTTAAAGTACGATTTCATTTTCAAGGAGTTCGAAGCTAATTACTAAATCAGATCAGCTGGTTAAATGCGAATAGTTCTTCGCTCTGCACATTTTTTTTGTTATATTTTCATTAAATGAACTTTCAGAGTAATTTGAAATCTGATGGAAAATACCAAATTTTCAATCTGTGCTAATATCTATGATTTGGTTAAATCTTCAAATAAATTATTTTTTCATTTTTACCAAAAGCGATTTCTCTTCAGAATATGAAAAGATTTATTTTTTAAATATATGTTTATAGCTTAAGAGCCATTATTTTGAAAATCGAACAAAAAAGGGAAATTTTGGCAGTGACCATTTTTGATTTTCCTCATTTTTTTTTATGTCAAAGTAGGTCATGAGAAATGAACATTCTGAAGTTTGCAGCCCCCCCTAAAAATTTTGTTCGCTCGGTAAAAATTCCGAAAGTTTGATGTTATGCAGCGCTTTTTTGGTAAAATGGCTGAAAGACGCATTTCAGTGCGCTGTAGTTTTTTACAGAAATGCCACCCCATGGTTATGTTTACATTTATTGATTGTACAATGTGTAGTTATGAGGACCACATAGTTATTTGGGTTGGGGAGTGTTGCTTTCTTCAGTTAAGGGGCCGCAAAGTATGGTTTTTAGACCATTTTCGCTCTACTTTGAACTGCGTTATTTCCCCCCTAAAAGCAACCCTCCGAAATTTTTTTAACATATACTGAAAATTTATACTATGAAGAGAATATGTGGTACGAAAATTGTTTAATATATCATTGCTTTAAAGAGAAAAAGACTTAGACATTTTTCAAATTTTCAAAATTTGCTGTTTTTTGATCGCATTTAACTCAAAACAGCAACTCTGGGGAAAAAAAATCTTCTATGGATTATGGAACCTACAGATGTGTAGAATAACGTAAAAAAGAAAGTTGTGTGGGGTCTCGTCTCGTTTTGAAGAAAATAATTTTTTTTGTAGCTCATTTTAATGCCTTTTTCTCAGAGTAAAATGTGTCCATCAAGTAGGTCAAATCTGCTGAAACTCTAAGTATATAGTAAAGATATATTTAAATTTGTATAGGGAAAGAGAAAAAGACTAAAAACATTTAATTTTGTCTAAATTTTTTTTAATTTTTAGTTTTTTAATTGCAATTAACTCAAAAAACGTGAAATCCTGAGACTGTTATTGAATGCACATATTACTAGCTTTAAAATTGGAAAAAGTAAATTCGGTGAGGTATCTTCAGATGTATTCTAGTGGGAGGTCACAGTGACTTCCCGAAAAATTTCATGATCGAAAATTTTTGCTGACGATTCGGCAAATTTGGAAACTATTGCAACGTTGAGATTTTTTAATGACACATTTTTGTCACGTGTGCTTGATCGTATTCTGTAAAAATTTAAGTTCCAGTGCCCATGAGTATCTTATACTTCTCAAGAAGATGTTCTTAATTTGCCAAAGGAATTTCCCAATTTTTCCGAATGATAAAATACGATCAAGCCCACATGTAAAAAATAAATAAATAAATAGAAAATTTCTATGTTGCAGTATTGTTTCTAAAGTTGCTGAATCTTCATAAAAATTTTCCGAATATGAAATTTTTCTGGAGGTCACGGTGACCTCTTTTGACTTCCCATTGGGGAGCCTCTAAAAATACCTCACAGTATTTACTTTATCGAATATTTCCAGTCATTGCCAGCTAGTAATATGTAAATTCAATAATTCCCTCAGTAACGATTTATCGTTTTTTAATATAATTGCAATAAGAAGCTAAAAGTTCTAAAAATTCAGACACAATTAAGTGCTGTGATTCTTTTTCACTATTACTATACACTCAAAAATTACTATACACACATACATAAATTATCATCATATATTTTAAATTTTAGCAGATCCGACCTACATACTGGACACATTTTACTACGGGAGAACGCATTAAAATCTGCTACATTTTTTTTTCTGTAAAACTAGAAGAGACCCCTGGCAGCTTTATTTTGTACGTCGTTTTACACATATGTAAGTATCATATAATATAAAAAAAAATATAACATGAAAAAAATAAATAAATAGAAAAGTTCAATGTTGCAGTATTGTTTCCAACTTTGCCAAATCATCAGCAAAATTTTTCGATCATGAAATTTTTCTGGAGGTCACTGTGACCTCCCACTAGAATACATCTGAAGAAACCTCACCGAATTTACTTTTTCCAACATTTCAAAGCTAGTAGTATGTGCATTCATTAATAGTCTCAGGATTTCACGTTTTTTGAGTTAATTGCAATTGAAAAACTAAAAATTATAAAAAATTTAGACAAAATTAAGTGTTTTTAGTCTTTTTCTCTTTCCTTATACAAATTTAAATATATCTTTACTATATACTTAGAGTTTCAGCAGATTTGACCTACTTGGTGGACACATTTTACTATGAGAAAAAAGCATTAAAATGAGCTACAAAAAATTATTTTCTTGAAAACGAGACGAGACCCCACACAACTTTCTTTTTTACGTTATTCTACATATCTGTAGGTTCCATAATCCATATAAGATTTTTTTTTCCTAGAGTTGCTGTTTTGAGTAAAATGCGATCAAAAAACCGCAAATTTTGAAAATTTGAAATATGTCTAAGTCTTTTTCTCTTTAAAGCAATGAGATATTAAACAATTTTCGTACCACATATTCTCTTAATAGTATAAATTTTCAGTACATGTTAAAAAAATTTCGGGGGGTTGCTTTTAGGGGGGAAATAACGCAGTTCAAAGTCGAGCGAAAATGGTCTGAAAACCATACTTTGCGTCCCCTTAACTGAAGAAAGAAACACTCCTTAACCCAAATAACTATGTGGTCCTCATAACTACACATTGTACAATCAATAAATGTAAACATAACCATGGGGTGGCGTTGTTGTAAAAAACTACAGCGCACTGAAATGAGTCTTTCAGCCGTTTTACCAAAAAAGCGCTGCTGTAAAAAACTACAGCGCACTGAAATGCGTCTTTCAGCCATTTTACCAAAAAAGCGCTGCATAACATCAAACTTTGGGAATTTTTACCAAGCGAACAAAATTTTTTGGGGGGCTGCAAACTTCATAATGTTCATTTCTCATGACCTACTTTGACATATAAAAAATGAGGAAAATCAAAAATGGTCACTGCCACGCCTTGTCTGAATTTCAAAATAATGGCTCTTAAATAGTTATTGTGTCACAAACTAGCTGCTATGACCTGCCACCTTGTCTAATGGTCAGAGAAGTCTGACCCAGATGGGGAGGTCACGGGTTTGAATCCCCTCGTCCTTTCTTTGTGTGAATGTGTTGTTGTTGTTGTGTGAAAGGTTGTCTACCCTATAAACGGGTACCTTTGGCATGCGTGTACTGTGGAATTCGGACTTAACAGCAAATTACGGTACAGTTGGAAAAGTGAAGCAGCGCACTCCAAGTTGCCAGCTTAGCTGGCCCAAAACAGCAACAACTGGCTGCCATTAGCTCCAAAAAATAGGCTTAGTGTAAACGTCAGTTTCTGATGTCAATACTCTTTCATGTAAGTTTCATACTTAGCATTCCTTCATAGATATATCCGTGATTTACTTAACCCTTTATGCTCTAACGGGACTTGTAAGTCCCAATTAATATAAAGTCAAATAGAATTTAAAGTTTTTCACGAATTCCATTTAAACCATCTTCTAATGATCAGTAGATAGCATTGTTATAAACGGTTTGTTCCACATGAATACGGGTGAACAATTTCGTCATACGCTCAGTTCGAATGGCTATTTTTGCTATAAAGCTATTTACATACTTCCGAGCTTCGTAAAAACAGAATATTGATTGATAAGTACTTTATTATTTTTTTAACCTATTCTTTACGAAGTTAATTGTAATTTTAATTCAAAATATACCCAATTCGGTGAAAGTTTTCTAACACGACCTGTTATTGTTCTTTCAGGACTTTAAAGTTCCGTTGGGTCATAAAGGTCCTGGTGAAAATTGAATAAATTTTTGTTTTGAATAGGATTTTTGTTATTGCATTTAATTATAATTTATTTTTAGCACTTGAATATATTTAATTATCCTGAAGTATTGCATTTCTTAATGGTTTTTGCATTTTTGTTTTGTCATGGGCTATTTATAAATTTTTAGTTGACATTTAGAGTTTTTCTCCCCTTTTTTATGAGTTCTGTTTTTGATAACACAATATAACATAACAAACAAAGGTGCCCACTAGCTAGTACTTAAAAAATAGAGGACAGTCTAAGTTTTGTACTTCAAAAAAAATTAAGTCATGACCACATTCTCTGTGTACATTATGCAAAATACTTCTTTGTGTTAATGAAAAAAAGAACTGCTTTTATCAATAGCATATTTTATTGTATAAAAATACATTATTTTTCATTTATATTTAATATTTTATCTTCTTCATACTAATGGATGCAATTTCAATGCAATAGGCATAAATACCGACGGGACTTTAAAGTCCCGTGTAATATTCTGCAATATTACATTAAAAATAATTATAGCAAATGAATCTCAATTTTTGTTCGTCTCTATGCAGTTAAATTGAGCAGAAAACATATATTGCACAAGTTTTCTAAAAATATCATAATTTGAGACGCAATGGTTTAAAGTAAATTTCTCATTGAAATCTGAGACATGAGTGCCACCCCCAGCTGATTTGCTCATTTCACCTGGAACAACTCAATTGCTTTAACACTGCATGATTAAAATTATCATTCATTCCGTTTATTTGCGAGTATATTTGTCTATTCATTTAACTTTAATATCTGGTCTTCATAGAAAGTCTTCGAAGGTTAATGTTTGCGTAGGAAGAAGTCCATATTCTTACCACAGTAAAAATTTATTATCATTCAATTAAAATGTTTCAGCTCGTTTTCTATTAACATTTGAAGGATTTAATGGCATATTATTCGTTTTTAGCTTAAAAAAGTACACTTCTCACTAACAACCTCAGTTATTGGTGTAAGGTATCAAAAGGCACTTAGTACTTCAATAAAAACAATATAAATGTAACCACGTTTCTTGTTTTTGATCAAAGGTTTTAATATTGTTCTTCTAAGAATTGGCTAACTGTCAGAGTTGGAAACTGGTAAAAATACTTATAATTTCTTAAAATTATATAGCGTTCTCTTTCCTTGTGTGAATGACGCACTTCAGTTTTATCTGATAAATAATGAAGGTAGTATTAAATTTAACATGAGTGAAAATACTATTAAGAACATTGTATTTGAAAGAAATGCCGCCAAATCTTGCAGTTGCGTTATCATTACAAAGGTTGGGACTCTTTTTTTCAAAATTGCCTTAAACGTTCTCAAAAAAGTTTTTCGTTTTCAATTTTCTTGCAACTATTAACTTAGAAGAGAGATTGTAACTTGAAAAACCAGAGAGTTTATTAAATATTATGTTCAGATATACTTATTTTAACGATTCTCAAGGGTAGAATTTAAGTTAACTTAAACATTCATCTATAAAAATTTTACGCGAACGCAGTACTGTTGTAATTTTTACATATATGAGCAGTGATGTTCTTGTTCAGAATGAACTCTCCAACCTTATTTTGAAATAAATAACAAGAAAGCTTTATTGAGTGATTCTTAAAATTCATATAAGCTTTTTTTATTTGTGTTTTATACAAATGAAGGGTCAGGGGAAAAAAGATGAAAGTCACTTTTTCGTCAATTTTGAGATATTAGCACTATCTAGGGGCTATGAAGGAGTATCTATGAAGGAGTCATCTGGTAGAACAACAAGGGGGAAAAAGATGAGAATCGACAATGACATGAAAATGTGCATGAAAGCTCTATCAACTACACAATGAGTTACGAAAAATCAAACTTTGTTCTTCGTTTTTCTTAAAACCGCTTTTTGATCACTTTCATCTTTTTCCCCCCTGGCCCTACAAATTATTTAAAGTGTTTTTGGGTTGATATTTACATTTTAAATATTTTTCTCAAGCAGCTATGTGATTAATTTCATGATTAATGAAGTAATAAAAAAAACCTTAATAACGGTTATTTAGAGGCACTTTAAAACTAAAGAAGAAACATTTTTTTTTTCAAAATTTATTTTTAAAAGTTTCCTTCAACTAAAGAAATATAAACATCACAACTTTGAAGAACCATGATTTAGCTGATATTTAAAAGGTTCCTAGTTAAGTGAATATATTTCTTTCTTGCACATTCACGACGAAATCTCGTAGAAATGCAGTCGTTTAAGCTTCCAAACGCATTTACTGAGCCAGCTCAGAGTCTAGTTCCCGATCATTGTCCAAATCCACTTCCTGCTCCTGCTCCAGTTCCTGTTCCTGTTCCTGAACCTGCTCCAGCCCCTGCTCCACTTCCGGCTCCTGAACCTGCACCAGCTCCTGCTCCACTCCCAGCTCCTGAACCTGCTCCAGCTCCTGCACCTGATCCTTGTCCAAATCCTTGACCGGATCCTTGACCGCTACCAAATCCTGATCCTTGGCCAAATCCTGATCCTTGGCCGAATCCTGATCCTTGACCGAATCCCGAGCCTTGTCCGCTGCCAGATCCACTGCCTACTCCTTGTTGACTTCCGTCGTTTCCACTGGAAGTAGAAGCACTTCCTGAATCTCCTCCAGATCCAGAGCTAGAGTCATCTTTGGATCCACCGTACTTTCCTCCTGTGGTCCAATTAAAGAAGTTAGAAGATGTTTATACATGAACCACAAAGAGTAAGCAGCTATAAGAATGATTTTTCTTTTAGCTACTGATTAGTCACCCAATTTTACACTATAAAAAATTTCGATACGTTAAATTATTTTCGGGAAATGATCCGAGATTTTTACTTTTCTGTGAAAATCAAGTGTTATGCAAAACTATTTCGTGAATTACTGCATGTCACATGAATACAGACTTTACGTTGTTGTGAAAAAAAAAAGGTTTAGCTACCAGTTTCAAAACATACTGAGGACTTTTATTAAGTAATTCGCTTTCAGAGATATTGTTGCTTGTACTGATTGTCTAAAACTCTGATGAAGGCGAAATGCAGTCTCTGGGCACTAGGTGTACTAATTTTTCAGGAGAATAAGCATCTCGCTATTTGCTTGTATCAGTTTTGGCCACATTTGTAAAAATATTTTGGTTGCTATCCTGGTAAGATAAGATGGTGCCAAGTGCATACGAGAAACAAATCTACGTTGTCTAAAAAGGCTCCTGACTTATTCCAACTACATGACTTGCTTTTATAGGAAGGTTTCTGAATTTTTCAGAGGAACTCTAATTTCAGGAAGTGTACCGACTTTTTCCATAATGTATTACTGACAGAATTTAGGCACATTATCTACTCATTATTTTCTAAGATGATCTACAATTTTTTTAGTGTATTTGCATATAGAGAGAAAATATATCTATGTAAAACTTCAATTTTTTAACTAAATATTTCAACATATACTATTTGTAAACATTCAGATAAAATGTGGTTAGTTTGCAATACATTCAACTGCACTAAGCGCTGAAACCACAATTGATTTTCTAGTCATATTACGTTTCCCCAACCCCCAGAATATTTGCCATTAAAATGCATGAGCAAAATTCTCTTCGGTTGAGCAAACGAAAGCTCTTCACGATGAAATGAAATTTTTATCAAATTTCTGTTGTCATAGAGTATATTTCATTATTGCCTCGAAACGTAATAATTTTTAAAATTTGAATAAAGCTAAAAAAGAGCAGTTCAAGGCACTAAACATTTTTTAAATTAGGAAATAAATATGAGTACTGAAATGTTATTAAAGTACTAACAGAAAAGAAAAAATGTGCAACCACACTAATTTATTTTCAAACATTATTTAAATAAATATGCACAAACCAGGGACGTCATTTCAAGTTTTTCCGGGGGGGGGGGGCAAAGGGTCCAAACACAATGCAATTTCATCGGAAAACATCAAAAACCACGCCCACTTATATGTAAATACATTGATTTCTCAAAGCCAGGGGGGGGGGTCAGTTGACCCCCCTTGCCCCCTAAATGACGGGCCTGGCACAAACACAATTTATTTTTCAATGACTTGGAAAGTATGAATACGAGTAGCTAAAAATCATACTGGTTTCATTTCAGACATATTAAATACGAGTAGATAGGAAAAAAGTAATGAAATTAATTTACTCAAACAAATTTAGAAAAAAACGATAATTTTTACGCTTATATGCGCTGTTTTCAGACTAAATACGTTATTCATTCATATAGCATCTTCATTGCTTTTTTTTTTTTTTTTTTTTGATTTTCACTAAAAAGGGATTACTTTCCCAATACCCTATTAAACAACATGCTTTAATCCACATTCTTATGAAGAAACTAGTATATCATTTTTGAAATGACAAAAACCTAAAAATAGCTGGATTAAATCTGATGACTTTTTGTTCACTCTTAATTTTCAACGTAAACTTTTTCACTTAGTTACGTGACCTCAACAAACGCCTTTTCACTACCCTGAGTTTAGAAACATTAATTATTATCATAATAATTATTCTGCAGAATTTTTTTTTCTACATTATTCAGTTTTTGCATTTTTAAATATTTTTTATGTACGCATTAATGTTCTTTTCTTGAACTCTTCAAAAAAGAAAAATTAAAGAGACTACAATATCTGAAACTTTTAATGTCACACACTAGTTTTTGCTCCTTCAAAATTTAATGATTTTGTTCAAAGTTTAATGATGTTTTCGTTTTCTTCCTAGTTGACATTCCTTGTATTTCATATAGTGTAGGTACTGACTGCATTAGGAGATGATGGGTACCAAACTATAACTGAGGGTCGTTTTCTGAACTGTAACTGTGTCTACACGTTTTTCCCGACATACTAGAGCCACTTGTAATGCAGCGGTCTCAGTGGTCGAGTGGTCTAAGGCGTGTAGCCGATAACTCTGAGACGGTGGGTTCGACTCCCACCCTCGCTCCGGATGTAATTTCCTTTCTTTGTGATGTAACTCTTTCGTACATTGTCTGTACAAGATATATGTAATAAAAATAATGTGTAATGGAGGCCAAGACACTAGATTGTAGTTCTCATCCAAAACCTGGGCATAAAGCTCCAAACGAAACGAAACTTGTAATGGAAAAACGCAGGTATGCCGCTTACCATAGTTATTGGTTTTAATATCTTTTCTCCATTCCAGTATGACCTAAACAATAAGTGATTCAATAAAATATATTATACTTTAGATTTAGTTTTTGATAGTTCACAAATATTTACGTTGCTCCTATTTTTATAAAATAATGTTCGATCTTAAATCTGACTGCTATTTGGTTAATACAAGTTAATTTTAATTTTGTTATTTATATATATTTTAACTTGGAAGGAATGTGCCAAATTATCATTCTCTTTCAAACATTTATTAAAAATTTTGATTGTTTTATTACTTTATGTAATTTATACATGGATAAAAAGCACTGAGATAAAGGAAAAAATAGTCAGGAGATGCCTTTAAAGTTTTCCTGTTCTGATGATTTGCATCACCGAATTGTATTTTAGACTTATAAAAGGGAAATTTGTTTTTCAAATCCTGAGTGCTTTTTACCTCTGAGCAGAGTATAAAAAAGCTGATTAAGATTGTGCTTAAATCTAGATTTAAAAAAAAGTTTACTCAGTGCTCTTTAACTCCGAGGTAGATATACACACATCAAATACATCTCCATAGCAGAGTATAAAAAAGTTGATTAAGATTGTGCTTAAATCTAGATTAAAAAAAAAAGTTTACTCAGTGCTCTTCAACTCCGAGGTAGATATACACACATTAAACACATCTCCATATTTTTCTGACACGTGGCATAATTTGCCAACATTTTGGTTTTATACAGTAGAGAAATAATGCTATAGGGTTTTTAGATTAGTGTAATTTAAATCTTAACAAGACAAAATATATTAAATATAGTTACCAATGGCTACGCCAATGAAGAGGGCAAGTAAAAGAACGGTAACGAATTTTGCGTTCATCTTCAGGCTCAGAAGTGCAGGGATGATCGAGATGCTAGTTGATTTGCTCGTTTGGACCGAGTGACTTACCTTCGCTCAAACGCTTATTTATATTCGACATTTTCGTGCTTATTTAACCGTAAAAATCAAACTTTTGAAACGTTTTAACGCAATGTCCGACTTGTGGTCACGCTCCGCCAGATCAGTATCAAGTTAAAGTAGTTAAGAATTATTTTAACCAATTAAAGGAAAATAACCGTTAAAATATTTTGGAATGAACAGTGTTATTTAGTACTTCGTCACTGTTTTAATAATCATACGTCCAGTTGTATAAATACGGAATTCGTCGTAACGCTGAAGAAGACATATAAAGTTTAATGATGGTGAATATTTTAATACTTTTATGTCGGCGCTAGCATTATTGACACCTGTTTCCTTTGAAAGCTCGTGGTATTCATTCGCGTTTATTGTTGAAAAGTGTCAACTATCTGGTGTTCCCTATTTAGATAACTTGTTTATTAATATGCTGGGGGAGAAAATGGGGTTAATTTTTTGTGCTTGCAAAAAACTATCGATAGTAGAGGCAGGAAAATGAATGCCGACTAAAATTTAAAAATTGTTTTCCTCGTTTGTTAGCTCATGTATTCCTCTACACATGTTTTACGTGAATAAAATGTTTTTATAGGCTAGCTTTTGCTCAAAAAATGCAGCCAAGAGCTGAAGGATAAAAAACTGATAATTTTTACAGTTGTGTTATCATTGCAAAGAATGGAGGCCAAAAAAAGAAAAGAGAGAAAAAAATAAAATATATAAATAAAAAAAACTTAAATGTTACCAAAAATACTTTTTCGCTAGACACCAGGCATAATGTAAAATTTTTAAATTGCCCCGGGACCGTTCATTTTACAAAATTTCAGTAATTTTATCTTTTTTCAATATATATAAAATATAAAATTTTTTTAAGTCAGAAATTTAGCCTTAGTTTCAATAGTGCCAAAAATTTCTACGTGGTGTCCTTAAAGCTTGTGCAAATTATTATTGCTGTACGTCAAGGGTTTCAGTTACATCTGGGGTTGTTCATTATAAAAAACTAGTTAATTTTAACTTTTTTCCAATGTTTCTTTTAAAATAAGAAATTGGAATCTTTAGTTCAAATAGCGTGAAAAAGTTGCCTTTGGTTACTATTAGTATGTGTGCAAAATTATTTTAATTTGAGCTAATATCTTCAGTGTGCTTCTGATTCCGTCATATTTTATTTTTTTATTTCTTCAGATTTATCATATTTTTTTTGTAAATACAAAAATTTAAACTTAGGTCCAGTAGTGTCAAAAAGTTGTTATATAGTATTTTTTGAATGTGTGCAAATTTCTATTGATGTTGGTTAATATAGCTTTATTTTCTAAGCAAATATTCAAAACAGGATAAAATTAACGAATTTTGTTTAGCGAACGGCCCCAGAGGCAATTGAAGATACTAACTCAGATAAAAACAACTTTGCACCATACTAATAATAGAATAAGGTAACTTTTAAACACTATAGAAAATTTACATCTAAAAAAAGTTTTTTTCGATGCGGCTTACTGTATAACACGCATCAAATACTTAATTTTGTTTTTAAAATGGAAGGGTTTTTTTTTCCTTTTTTACTCTTTTTGCACTATTGTTTTTTTATCCAACATGCTTTTGCAATTCTATAACTGTCATGCAAAGTCCTCCCTGCTCCCTGCTGTTTTCGTAACCGTAACCTTTGCTTCTTAGCTTATGTCTACTGTTCGGCATTCGAGTATCTTGCCGGGGTCGCAGTGGCCGAGCGGTCTAAGGCGTGTTGCCGATAACTCTGAGACCGTGGGTTCGACTCCCAGCCTAGCTCCGGATGTACCTTCCTTCCTAAGTGATGTAACTCTTTCATACATTGTCTCTACAAGATATATGTAATAAAAATCATATGTAACGGAGGAAAAACAATAGATTGTAGTCCTCATCAAAAAACCTGGGCATATAGCCCAAAAACGAACGAACGAACTAGTATCTTGCCTGGGAGCTTTTTTTCCCAACTAAATCATTTTCGTTTCAATTTTCACACCAATTTTCGGAGATTAGTGGTGTTGTTCTATTTTCGTTAGTGTTTTTAATGCTTTCGGGAATGATTGCATGTTTTTAAAAAACTCCCCTCTTGCAAAGTAGAAGGGACTTATACTTATGTTTAAGGGACTGATCTTCCTCCCGAAGACGCACCAACCCTTACTTCAAGTGCATGCATTGGTCTTTTTCTGTTCCCCATCTAAAAAACTTTCAAAAGTATGGGGATTATTTTTTTTTAAATTCAGAAACGAAGCCTCCCGCCCCTAGTTTTGTGTCACCATCATAAAATGTATGCATGCAAAACTCGAACTCATGCTACCGAAAATAGCACGTGCCCAAAAAACGTTGAATTTAAGTTTCCTGAGAAATTTTCCTTAACTCATTGATTTCTTTCCATACGCATAATATGTCTCTTATAATTTTGCATTGAGATAACACTTGAACTAGAAACTTATTTATTAATTTACGTCATCTAAAGATGTTACATTGAACAATTACAGAATAAGAACTTAGAAAATGCACCTTATTTACATGACGCACGATTATAATTTGATTATTTTTTTCGGTAGTCCTTCACTGTCTGTCAAACGAATTGTTCTTTCAACTCATCTAAGTAAGCTGGGAATTAATTCTTCTATCAACTTGACTCTTTCTTTAGTTGTGTCTTTCACTGCCTATATCGATTTTATAATATCTTTAAGTGCTAATTTTATGTTTTTTATTTTTTCGAGAAAAGTGATCAGGTTAGCAATAATATTTCGCAATCTTTCAAGTAATTTTGTTGACTTGCAATTAAACTGATGAAGGCGACGAACTTTATGAAAAAAAAAAAAAAATAGGGTCTACTGGGGATAAAGTGGTCAGTAGGAAAAAGTCGTCAGACTGTAGCTTAGACATAAATGTTAGAATTAGTGCAGCACTGATAACACGAAACGTGAAAACAAAAAACAACTATGAAATCTCGTACAATTTGAAAAAAACACACGGTCTGTACACATTTTATTCTTGTTCACCGCTATATTTCCCCCAAAGGTGTATTTGGGTCCAGTCCACGAAACAGCTGCTATTTTAGCCCACACATGAGTTCATATATGGGCGATTCTCTGTAAACTCGTAATTTTTCACACGAAATCTGTCCGGGCATGGTTTTTCGAAATGTTCGTATAATTATCATATTATTGCTCAGAAAATGAATCTATTACTTTGGTTTGAAAGAGTGCCAATTGAAGCGTGTGTTTTTCTGATAGATTGTGATAGGGGGTAAGTCTCCCGCCTGGTATAACTAGGCAGGGGACTGTGCCAGGTGACTGTTTTTGCTCTTTGCTGCGTAATATCTGCAAAACTATTTGAACATAATTAGTTACGAGACTACCTACACATTCAGGTACGAATCGTGGACATAATAACTCATATGTTTCATAATTAAACTAATTGACATTAATAAAATCACTTCCCAGAGGACTGTTTTTGCAACGACCCTGATGCATACTTTCATCACAAATGTAGCTCCTAAACTAAAAGTATCGTTTCAACACCGTTCTCAGCAATTTCAGCAAATTCACACTGATTGCTTTAAACTTCATGTCAAAAAACATTTGCAAGAGTAACAGAATTTTCTATTGGAGCTTTGATTTTGTCTCAGGGGACTGTTTGAAAAATCTCCGGGCAGAATTTACATGACAATTTTAAGTTTTAGAAATGAGCTAATATTTCGAAAAGTGCCAATTTGAGTCCCAAGTAAATTTTCACTAGTATTTCAATAACTAGTTAAAAAAATAATTTTCCCAAGAAAGAAGATAAGTTTTGCTTTCATTTCATCTAATAACATCAGAAAAAAAATTCTTTTTTTCTTCAGAAAATATTGTTTTTATACATCAAAAATCAGATCGGCAACGTGTCCCAAATAACAAAGCTTAGCATGCAAACAGGTCATGCGCACTTTCTAACTTCCCAAAAAAACGCACTTGCGCAAGAAACGATTCTATTTTTACCCCTTTGTTAATATTTTACTTCATTTTTGTTTTAATCGATTCCTGATTTTCTAGCCGATGCGAAATAAGCGTGTCCCAAGTTCCGCCGTCAGAGTGGTAACAATAACTTCCGATCGATGTTTAGGCTCCCAAAATCATTTCCTGCACCTATACCACGTGATACTGAGTACCTGGTGGGGTGTTTTATCGAATCGTAATTAAAAATTTGCATTTCTGCATCTAAAATTGTAGGTAAGATTTTGTAAAGTGATTTTTTAAAATGTGTGTCATTTGAGTCATCAGATCGGTAACACGCTCTAAAATGCGCAGTTTTTATTATTTTAAAAATTATTTTATATATAATTATAGTTCTTTATTACAAGTGAAAAAATCACGTGTTTGATTTTAGTTTAGTGCGATCGAATCGGAAATAAAAAAAAAACTTTGTCAGTTTGTCAGATCGGTAACAGTCAGAACGGTAACATTGAAAAACAGCGAATATGTTACAGAACTAACTCACACGTTTCAGAATTATAAAAAGCAAAAATCATAGGTTTTAGCCACATATATTGAATATTTTTGTTCTTGAAAAATGAAAAACAATGAGTTTTAGTACAATTGCTTCCTTTGTGGTTTGTATGACCTAACAATAGAAGTTAGTAAAATAAGAAAAATTGACACTGCAGAAATTAAGTTAATTAATTATTATTATTTTATTTATTTATTTTTATTTATTTATTTATTTATTTTTTTTGTGCTTCAATTTCTCATAACTTCGCTAAATAACTAAATAGCTAGCATGCTAAATTTGAATTTCTGATCAAGAAATTAAATTTCCTGCAACTAATTAAAGAAAAGCAAGCAGCAGAGTTGTGTGTTGAAAAAGTTGAAGTCTTGTGTTGTTTCAAAACAAAGAAAATGTTTTATTAGCTTGGATTTGGTAATCTCGTAATTTATTTTATCTAAAAACCTTATCGCTCATTTTTATTTCCAAGAAATGCTTTTTTATAATGAAATTTGATTTTGTTGCCTAATATATATATATTTTAATATAATTATCTTAATTCTATGTTAAAAATGCAAGGAAATGATATCATATTTAGAGATGTTAACGAAGACTGAAAGCATAAACTCAAATATGTAGCTCATATTAGCATCAGATCTGTAACATTCATCAGATCTGTAACGGCTTAAAAGTGAGTAATCTAAGGAGGGGGTAAATAACTTTCTTGACCTCCCCCCTTTTATTTTCTTGCATTTAGACCCAATTTAGACTTAAAATCCAATATTAGTTTTTTTCTGCAAAAAAATTTTTTTTTCAGAAAACTCCAACTTCAAATTGGCACTTTTCTAAATATTGGCTCAAATACGTAATTAGACCTTATATTATGAAAAAAATATAGCTGCATTATTCTATTGTTAGATATTAATTGCCAAATTTATGTAGTGTTGATAGGATTTCTGAAATATTACCGTGAAGTGTTAGATAGTACGATTGAGACAGCCAGGGGACTGTGTATTTAGCACTTAGATAATTTCTAGAAAAAAAAATTAAATTGTTATCGCTCCAAATACAATTGGGCCATAGAGTATTAATGCTTTACTTGTATTAAGAACGATAATTACTTTATTACACTTTATTATCTTTAAAATACTCTGTCCGGACAGCCAAATACCAGTTTATAGAGAATCGCCCATATTTCATTAAAAAGTAATGATTTTAAAGGGTAACGAACAAAGTTTTTTGTCTAAGAAGTCCCTCACCGGTTTGTAATTTCCAACCAGCAAAATTTTGTTAATCACACTTTAATGTCACTACTTTTTAATGGAGTGCATGCGCGTCACGTATTCCATTAGATGCAGTCACGTATTCCAAGGAACAAGATGGCGTATTTTCGTGGAATGTCCAATTGTATTCGCGGAATGTCCAATGTGAAGTAATAAAAATCACCTTCTTATATAGGTGAAAGTTGGTCTAAGAAGGTTCTTCTGCCTTTATATAGAAGTTAAGTAAGATCTCATTTGGCCTATGCTGTTTAGTTTTGGTCTTCTGATCTTAAGAAAGCTATTAATTCATTGGAAAGGGTACAAATTAAAGCTACAAGGTTTGTAAATGGGAATTCCAATTAGGACTATGATTTTATACTTAGAATGATTCACATGTATAGTCTTGAGCAATAGAAAGCAGGATAAGGGGTCATTGTTTTAAGATATTTCAATATCAGGCTAATCTTGAAATTGGAAAAAATTACCATGTTAATAGGAGTGTGGGGGTCTTGGAACAGCTTATGTGAAGAGGCTGTAATTTGCAAGGAAGTAGATAGCTTTAAGAGGGCCATTGACATTCATTTGTGAATTATAAATTGCCTAAAACCAGCGTAGCTGTGCCCTGAGCCTGTTGTTGGTCGTCACATTTGTATTTCTGTCCAACTTTTTGCTTTAGTATTAGTTTTCAATTGAGATTCTTTACCTAAATATAATTAAGATAATATAGGGGAGGTATTTATATAAAAAAAAATTAGATTTCGCAATTTTTCACTCATATTATTTTTCAGTTCAAGGTTTTTATGTCTTAATTCTACAGCTTATTTTGACCACATGTATGTTTTTTACTTATTTACTTATTTGTTTCGAATAAAACCATGCCTTTTGAAATGTGCTTCTCTTGAAAATTCTTCACCAATTTGAGCCTAATTTGCTAAAATCATTTTCTTTGAAGAAAATTTTGAAACATGCTAGCTTTGTGGATTCCTTTGCGTCTTAGCAAAGAAAAATATACAAATTTAGTTTTGACATTTTAAACATAGAAATTAATTTTTGCTCTCTGAAGTTAAATATGGGTGTCAAAAGGATGTCACTTTCATTCCTTTTAATTAATGATTGCGTGAACAAAGGTTTAAATTGCAATCAATTCCCTGCTATTCATTTGTTATATCAAAGGAATAACGTCTCTCGTGAGTAGGAGAAAGAGAGAATTCGTTTAAAGTATTCGTTTTAAGTTGTTTATTTCAAGACTAAGATCATTGGATTTCAACAAAGGAAAATTGGAACACAAAATAAACAAGCTACTCCCAACCTCCGCCCTAAAAGTGTCCTCAAAGTGATGAAAAAGGTGTGAAAGAGGATATTCTGAAGTATCAAGCAAGAATGCAGCATTTTTCTAATAAATTAGGCTGTTTTCCCCGTTTAATAGAAAAGAAAAGTCAACTGTTGTATTTAAGTTTTAAACGCAATGATGAAAATAAAAAATAACAGCTTACTAATCACCAAATCACTTTCGCGAAAGATTCAGCACCACTAAGACGCTGAAAAACCTATTAAAAAGTATGGAGTAAAAAAAAGCGAAGTTCTCTTTTAATTAATTTTACTTTTTATCGAAGTTTATCGAAGGTATTTTTTACACAGTGTAGAGATTTCGAACCTAAATTCTAATCAGTCAGTCCGGGGTCATGTTACTTATTTTTTAAGTGTTGACTTTCTCCGCAGCTACTTCTTCCGTTCACACATTCATAGCTCCTAGAACTTTTCTTTCATTTGCGTTTGTAGCTTTAATTGAAAATGAAATTTAATCCGAAGTTTGAAATTAAGAAAACATAAATCGAGTGCCTGAAACCCTGTCCATTTCTTTTCCGCGGGAAGTTTCCAGTTTTTGAGTCGGTTTTTAATTTCATTCGTCATGCAATATTATTTGCAACGCGATCTAAATTATTAATGACTTGGATAATTTACATGTCATGATAAACTTTAAACATCATTCGTTACGGTAAAAAACTTGATACTACTGAAAACGAATATTTAATGTAAATATGCGACAGAATTTTGAAATGAAAAAGTGAAATGTATCAATAAAATGGTTAAAATATATGGCTCTCAGTTACAAGTAGTTATAAATATTTGCTTGTATTTTGTCAATAGTTCAACCTACTGAAAAATATAGTTTGAATGTGCATATTAGTGTTGCAGTTTCAAAAGTAAGATAAAATGATATACTTAATCTGCAAAGGTTTTAATGGAGGCATTTAGTACCGGCTCAATCCATAAAATTAAAAAAAAAATTAACAAGAGAAACAAAAAAAAAAAAAAAAAAATCACGCTCTACCCATTTAGTTTTCCAAATTTACTTGAATAACCTTTAGTGTACGTCTTCATTTTTGAATTATTTTAAAACTTAACAGGAAACGACACGAATAGCGTAATAATGAAAAAGAAAGAAAAATATGCAGACACTTTTTGCCTTCGTCAAGCCGTTATCCATATATGAAGTCTTAAAGTCTGGTGACATAAAAAAGCACCAAATTTTAAAGACTTAGCTAGAAATTGATCAGGTCACCATCTGCATGTGCAAGACAACTGCTACAGTTTCAGTTGCTTTTCCATGAAATATAGATTTAATCTCAAGAAAAACTATAAATGTTAGAAAAAATCTTATTAAGCATAAAATTTGCGAAACAAAATGGAATACTCTTCCAATCTGTAAGCTACTGCTTTGTAAAACATGCATTTTTGTTATTAAGTGCCCTATCAGGCTAATTTCTATAAATATAGTATGAGTTTTGAAAGATGTGTACTTACAAATATGCAAGATATGTATTGTTCTCGAATCTTTAGGGAGTAATTATTTCGAAAATCACGTCATTTTAAAGTCAATATACAATTGCTGTACTTATACTTGCCACAAATGAGGTTGACTTATTATGTCACCGTCTCTGTTGTCATAATATTTAGTTGCGCCGTCTTGCAATCTGGCTGCAAGCTAGTAGTTATTATCGCATTACCTAGTTCCAATATTTTCTCTCAATCTAGCCATTAATTAGAATTTTAAGTGTAGCTGCACCACTATAGCACCGAATAGCTGAAACGAATTTACATTATGTGTGATTTACAAAGTAATTCTGTTATATACTTACGTAAAAGATTTTTTTTTGTGTGTTGACGGTTTGACTAGTTAACTAAAATGTTCTGAAAATAAAAAAAAAGTTTGAAAAATCAAATTTTAATAATTAACCTTTTTAACTTGAACGAAATTAAGCAATCAAAATATCATTTTTTTCTTAAAACATAAGAATCATTTTACAACAGCTGTTCCCCTAAATAACTAAAATTCCTTTGTTTTGAGGAAAAAAATAACTTTTAATTTTTTCATATGAAACTTTTAATAAGAACTCTTAAATAAATTATAAGGTCTTATTGTTTCAAAATTACAACAATTAAACCAGAAATTCCAAAATCATCAAATCATTCACAAAATGTTTTTCTTTATCATTAATGCTTAGAAATTAAGCATATGGTTGAATTTGAATTTCTTAATTAGTTTCATTGTTATTTGCTTAAACTATCGTTTAGTAAGCGTTATTATCAGTCAATTGTATTCACTTAAATGTGATACACTTTCAATTTATTTCCCTAATTAAAAGTCTTGAGGCCAATCAAATTTAATAAAAACGCGTAAATATTGTCTAAAATGTATATCTTCCCCGAAATTAGTGTCATATCTCAAAAGTGTGGAAACTAGCATTAGATATTGATTTAAAATCCAAACATAATGCATTTTTTTTTGCCAGAAAACTCTCAAAGTTGGATTATATAATGCATTTTTTTGCAAGAAAACTCTCACAGTTAGATTATATAATGCATTTTTTTGCCAGAAAACTCTCAAAGTTAGATTATATAATGCAGTTTTTTTTGCCAGAAATCTCTCAAAGTTAGATTATATAATGCATTTTTTTGTCAGAAAACTCTCACAGTTTATATAATGCATTTCTTTGCCAGAAAACTCTCACATTTAGTTTATATAACTGATACGTGGTCTCGCCCAGTTGTGACATTTTTGTCACTCGTTCAAATGGCTTGTTTTTCTCAGTTAAATTCTGATACAAATTTAGATGAGTATATAATAAAAACTCATTGTGGGATTTGGAAACACAGTTGTATTCTGCCGTGGGAAGGTAAACGGCAGTATCTGCAAAAATGAGTTTTCGAGATATTTGAAGAAACGCGTTTTTGATTTCCACAAAAATCAATAAAACACTGAACTTTGAACATAGGCGATTCTATATGTTTATACCGATATATTTTTTGGGTAATCGATTGAATTTTGATTTCGCAAGCGCAGAAAGCGGTAAAGCAGATACTGCCGTTTACCTGCCTTTTCACTCGTGATTGTCATAAGGAATTGACTGGCAGTCGGCAGTAACTGCACAGTATGCTACTAAATGTCCAGTATTTACATATTCGACAATATGTGGAGTAGATATGTTATTACGAAATATATTATTGCATAGTGAATGATATGTTTCATTTAAAAATATACATAAATACCGTGTATCCACTTGATATAGATTTAATATAAACGAGCGCGAAATATAATTAAAAAATATAATGAAACTGTATTGTATTATGCAAAATATGAAGCAAAACTTGAAGATTCTTCAGCCATTTTTACTTCCTTTTACTTAGTAAAGGAAGTATTGTGATCACGAAGAAAATTTCACTCAAATTTCGGTCTGAATTTTGATTTTGCTCACGCCCGAATGAATGTTGAGTAGTTTTTTCTCCCTATCAGCACATGCATATTATGTACCTACCAACATATAAACAGCCGAAATATCCTTAGCGACCATGCCCCAGTTAATTACGACGAGTTTTCTCGTGACGTCTGTATGTACGTATGTGTGTGCGTATGTATGTATGTGCGTATGTATGTCTGTGTGTATGTGCGTATTTATGTCGCTTAACTCAAAAACTGCGTGCCGTAGAAGCTTCTAGTTAGGTATGCAGACTCTAAGAGAGGTTTAGTTGTGCACATCCCCTTGTGGTTGCTTTCGAATGTTCCCAGAGGGGTCTTTTACCCTTTTTTGGGGTAAACCAATGTTAATTTCAATGCAGATTGAGTAATATGATTTGGTGCAACAACTTGGCGATATATCGCCAAACTTTTGGTCGCCAAATGTTTGCTGCCAAGTTGGCGACAAATTTGGAGAAAAAATGATTTTTTTTTAAATTTGGATTTAATTTGGCGCTATTGGGCACATTTTGCGAAAAATTCACTGAATCATGTTAAAATCGGCGATATTTAGAAAAAAAAGTATTGTAACACATTATTTTGCATTGATTCTTGACAAATTGGGGGTGTAAATGTTTGAATTGTTATCTTGCTCACTCTAATGCACTATTTTAACACATGAGGCATTTATTATGTAATTTAAACGTAAAAGGAAGTAGTATGGCATTCACACCAGATTTTTTTAAATTACTACAAATCAGTTAATGCTTTGTACTTTGCATCAAAACAAGAAATCACTTTGAAAAAAAGAGCGCTTGAAATGCTTGTTGTGCTGACGATTCTTTTCATAGAACTATTAAAAATGCAACAGCTTGGTATTAAACTGCAAAACTATCGTCTGTTAGTATGAAAGCAACTGTAATTAAAAGAAAAGAAAACGATGTAAATAAAATAATTTCATTGCTGCAATTTTTTTGTCATCTGCCACGTTTTGCTTGTTTATCTATGAAATCGTGAAAAATATCGTCTGTTAGTGGAGAGAAACTTTATTTGAAAGAAAAAAATATGGTATGGACCCCACACTACTTCCTTTTACGTGTAATTTCTTAGTAGATGCCTTAAGTGTTAAAATAGTGCTTGGAGTGAGCAAGATAACAATTCAAACATTTACACCCCTAATTTGCCACGAAACAATGCAAAAAATGATTTACAATGATTCATTTTCTAAATATCGCCGATTTTAGCATCATTCAGTGGATTTTTCGCAAAATACCGCCAATAGCGCTAAATTGAACCCAAACTCATAAAAAATATTTTTCGCCAAATTCGTCGCCAATTTAGCGATATGTCACCAAGTTGGCAACAAGCACTTGGCGACCAAAAGCTTGACGATATATCGCCAAGTGGTAGCGTTAATTTATATCACTTAAGTAAGTCTGCATTGATACTAACACTGATTCACCCCAAAAAGGAATAAAACACCCCCTTGGGAACATTCAAATGCAACCAATGACCTCCCATGACCTCTCATTAGGACACCCCTACTTTCGCTCAGTTTAGGTACAAAGGAATACGGTTTTTGCGGCTTGATGCAAGTTTTGCACAGCGATTCATATTATGTTCATCCTGCAGACATGCAGATACTGCCGTTTACCTGCCCAAAGTAGAGAAAAATGCAGTTACTGCTAATCACAATTGCTTAAAAAACCTTTTTTTTTCATCGGAAACCAAAAAAAGATGTTTGTACCATAAAACTAATGCAACATAGATTTCAAAAATGCAAAAAAATCAAAATCGAAAACTTTGCAGTTACTGCCCTTTACCTGCCCACGGCAGTATTGTTGTATTAAAATCAGGAAAGAAAATTCTTTCTTAACATGATATATTGCGGTATAATAGTTAAAAATAGATAAAAAAGAACTTGTCAGTACCCCGAACGTGACGATTAAACTTTTTCCATTCTATTGAAGTAAGTATAGAATGTTGGATAATGTTTATGAGTTTATCAACAGTGGTTTAATATTTTTCATGTTAACAGGAAGGAATTTTTCATTATTTTAGCTTAATGGTACTTTTTTTTTTTTTTTTTTATTCTGGCATTATTGGGAACCAGTATACCTAATAAATCCAATTCACCATTTTTTGTCAAACTACTGACAAAAAATATTTATTCTTAAAATTTCACATGAAATTATTTCTTTTTTCTTTTTTTCAAAGAGCCATCCCTAGCAGCATCATCTCATCGGCCGATGATCGGCCATTCATCGAAACCCGATGAAATTCTCATCGGCCGATGATCCAATATGTCTCATCGGCCAAGCAGAATCCGAGCAGCAAAATCCGATGAGAATACGATGAGATTTGGAGCAATTTACGAGCAGAACAGTCCCGTGCCGAGGAATTTCATCGGGAAACTTGATCGGAAGGATATCGTTTTCCGATGGAATATAGCTCGGCTTATTTTCATCGGGAAAGCTGATCGGAAGGATATCGCTTTCCGATGAAAAGTAGCTCATCGAAAACCGTGCTCGGATACTGATCGGAACGATGTCATCGTGCGTTACAGGATCAGTTTACGAGGAGTTTGTTGATCGGCCGAGCACAATCCGATGATTTGATGCTACTTGGGATTATATGAATTATCGGAAATTGGAGCCAATTGAACAATAAATAGCGAGGTGAGTACAAAAAATACCTTTGTGCGATTGATGTGAAGTTTTAATCAAACGTTAAAGAAGCACAAATATACAGGTATACTGCAGACACGTGTTTCGGGACTACAACGAACCCCTTTTTCAATAAAAGAAGTGTGAGCTTTAGGATGAAGAATCATCCGATAAAAGCGGATGATTCTTCATCCTAATTTTTTATTAATTACTGATCCTTTTATCGGATGATTCTTCATCCTAAAGCTCACACTTCTTGCATTGAAAAAGGTGTTCCTTGAAGCCCTGAAACACGTGTCTGCAGTATACCTGTATATTTGTGCTTGTTTAACGTTGGATTAAAACTTCCCAAATAACGAGGTATTTGCCGCTCAATTGCTTAGATTGGTGCACTTACCCTTTTAGTGCATTTTCATTCATGAGCTTATGAAAGGAATTTTTGTTAACCAAAATCTTTTCTCTTTATACCTCTGTTTACAGTATGAAAAGCTGAGTAAGATAGTGTTAAAATCCATACTTAAAAAAATAAGAACAAAAATAAAAAATAAATTCCATTAATCATCTTTACCTCCGAGGTACGAATACTAATTTTAGATGTACTTGTCAATTAATTTCTTCGTATATTAGAATTTTAAAATGAAAGTCTATTTGTTTATCCTCTAAATCAATTTCTTTTTGATTAGGTTTAAGCGTATTGTCCCAATTGTCAGGTTCTTAGAGTGGTCTTAAACCATTGTTGATCTCTGCACTACTTGAAATCCCTCTCAAGATGAAACACGATCATTTTCTCGAAGCAGGGGCATGAGTCTCAGTGCAAAGTCAACAAAAAGATGTAAATGTTGCATTTCTTTTTCATGTAGTACTTTGCAATGTTTGAGAATAGTTTTCGGATGTTCTTTGAATCCCTTCAGAAAAATGAGAAAAAAAGGTTCGTAAAAACTTTATACAAAACACTATGTTGGTAAAGATTTAACATTTAAACCGCAAAATTTCTGCTGTGTTCACTGCTTTTTATCAGTATTTTTTCCAACAGTGTAAAAAATCCAAACAACAAGTTGAGGTTGAGATATTATTTTCTTTATGATACTCAAACTACCGATTATGACATTGTAAGTATTGATTTTGAATTTTTATCTGTCGATAAATTTTATTTCTCCTCCGTTGGTTTTATGACATCAACATTTTTGTCTCTTCGTTTTATTTATTCCATATTTATACAGAAATGCCATCGCTTTCAACGGTGCTCCATTTCCAAATATATTAAGTATTGCTTTTATACTTCTCTTATATTCCGATAAATATTCATGCAGTATTGATACGATTTATATATTGATCTTATTTTATCGCAGTGTTTTACTTAATAACCGGGTCGGGAAAATTCATTTCACTGCTAAAAATATCGTTTGTTTTGTTGTCACGGTTACTTATCTTTGCTCTTTATCCATTGTTTTTCGTTTCGTTGTCAACACTGTTATAAATATTTCATTTTAAAGCAATTCTTGCTGTGTTCTTATTATTAAAATTTATTGCACTTTATTTTTAATGAATTATTTTTGATTAACGCTCGATTCTTCCGCAGTACAAATTAATTTGCTCTAAGTTAAAATATTTTTTTTCCAGCTTTCAAACTTTTGCAGTTGCTGCTAAGTGTTGTTAATGACTAAGTTTCGCCTGTTTTGTCTTTTAGTGAATTGTAGCTAAATTATGAGTAAAGTTAAAAATCATTAATTATGCTTGAAAGTGTTCGCTGATTTATATTTCTCATAGTTTTACTTTATACAATCATTTTTCGTTGTTAATGTTAAAATCAGTCCCATTTACTATTACTACTGTCTTAAAGGTATTAGAGGGTGTCCACAAATAATGTCATGGTTTGCGATGAAAGAGCTTTGATGAGAGCTTTCAAAATTGCGATAGTTTGACAAAGGAGAGGTAGCTAGTAACAAGAAATATTTTGGTTAAAATAAGACCTTTTTTGTAAAAAAATGTTAATGACATATTGCGGAATATATGACAAGGGGAAAGGGAGAGGGTAAGCCGAAGTGTGATAAGGGGAAGAGGGTCAAATATTTTGAAGAAAAGTACATCATTTATGGGCAGCTTCTTGCATGGCTTGGCATTTAAACTCTTTAAGTTAGATTTTTTTTCCAGATTTCAAACTTTTGCAGTTTCTGCTAATTTCTATGAACAATAAAGTTTCGCCTCTTTAGTCCTTCAATGATTTTTACTAAATTACATAAGTAAAGTTAAAAATCACTTATAGTTAAAATGTATTCGCTTCAGTATATTTCTATTGGTTTTACTTTATAACGTCATTTTCCCTTGGAAATGTTGAAAACAGGTCTACTAACTATAATTACGGACTGGAAGGTATTAGGGAAGGCCTACCAAATGATACCATGCGTTTCGATGGGAGAGAAGCGTTCAGAGTTTTGACATTTTGCAGAGGAGCGGGAAAGAATAACAAGAAATGGGCAATTACATTTTGGTTGAAATTGGGGCATTTTTTTTTTGTAGCAAACTTTTATGGCGTGGGTTGTGAAAAGGAAATGAGAGGGGAGGGGGTAAGGTGGTAAAGTTTAGCACTTTGGAAGAAAGGGAAATATGGCAAATAAGTTGTAAAAAAGTGGCATCCTCCTGGACAGCTTCTTACATGGTTTTTCGGTTAGAGTTAACTCGCCTTCTGTTTTTGCTTTTTCTTAACTTCAATTTGATTGCTTCAACTAGAATTTCAGATGCTCGTACTCCATTCGATCACAGTTTCTCAGTGTATTTCAATTAAATAGACAACGTACATTGCTGCTTTACTGTATATTTTAAGAATACGTTCACTTGAAAACACTTTTGATGGTAGTTTCTTTTGAGTTCCATCCTGTGATTACATTTATATATAATTGAAAGTATCAATATGGAATATGCATCCAAATTGAATCGGTGAGTGCATAAACAACGTAAGTCAAGAACTTCAAATTGTTCAGGAGAGAGAAAAAAATGTCTTAATTCTAGCATTGTTTCTGCGGTCAACGTTCAAAATACAGGCCTCGTATCTTTCGAATTAGTAACCTGACTGACGTGATTTTTGACCTCAATATGCATCTTGCCCCCCCCCCCCCCACAGCTTGTTTCCAAAAAAAAAATCGAATGTTTGAACTGATGTTGTTTTTGCAGTCACCTATAAAATTGGTATTCAATCGTTGAGTTATTTAGTACTAGGAAATAATGATGTTTGAAATGAAATGCATTTAATCGATTTAAAACATGTTACACTGCGATGCAAAAGTTTAGACAAAATGCAAATTAAGGAATAAAAAGAAAACTACTCGGCGAAATGTTTTCAAATTTCTACTGCAGGTATACAATATGGTCTCAAATACGTGTCTGGAGTTTTTAAAAATATAACTGGAACCAAATTTGAGAAATTACAAAAGACATTTTTTTTTCACTGTTGCAAAAGTTTAGACAAAAGTCAGATTTTATGCAAATATCCCTTAAAATGTGATTGGTGGAGGGAAGACGGGACTTTTTTCTTCGACTATAAAGTGCAGAGATTGCTCAATGAGTAATCAAAATCCCAAAATCTCTGTAGTTCTCCTGTAAAGAAGATGAGAAAGTTTGGAAACCGAAATTTGAAAATGAACGTACTTTGCTAATTTTTCGTCTTTTAAATCGGTCCTAGTATGGTAGTACATTGTTTTTTACTTCCTGGAGAGCAAATTCAGACATGCGTATCGATCAAAAAGGCCAAGAAAAATTACATTTCTTAAGGATGAAGGAATTGAAAAAACGGCTCGAACTGACGGTTCACCCCTTAATCCTACAAAAATTCAACTTGGGTCAAAAATAGCACGTGACAGCATAAGTAGATGAACAACTCAATCGGGATGCATAAAAAAAAACAAAGAATTGTGAGTGAGCCTTTTCGGACACAGTGTCCCAAATAAGGCAGATTTTAATGGTCAAAGCAGCACAGCATATGCTCATCAGATCTTTTCTGAAATCACGCAAACAGAATTATAATACATCTAGGCTATCCAAATATTAATAATTTTCATCAGAGAAAGTAACATTAATTTTTTAGTCACGATGATACATGTGCTGCTTTTCCCATTAAAATCTGGCTTATTTGGGAAACTATTTCCGAAAAGGTTCAAGCAAAATTCTTTGTTTTTTTTTATGCATCCCGATTCAGTTGTTCATCTACTTATGCTGTCACGTGCTGTTTTTGACCTAAGTTGAAGTTTTGTAAAACAGAACGAAGTGTTCCGATTCCCCCCGCAAATCCTTATCCTATGACATTATGAAGAATTTTTCATTTTTATTCCACAATTAAAATATGTTGTCTCTTCTAGTGTGGAACTCTGTTGCTCAGATATATGCATAATTAAAAAATACAATTCTTAGATTTGAGACCTAAAGGAGTCGTACTTACAAAGTTTTGCAGACCATGAAAATGCTCAAACCATGTTTTTTAGAATCCCATTTGCAACCTTGCACAGAAGCCAATAGTGTTGCCAGAATATCAAAAATATTTTTTTTTTCTACTTCTTATAACATTGCCGTTCTAAAAAAATTTAACTGTAAAAAATACCGGACGGTATAGTTATGAAGAATTCCTTTGAATGATCAGGAAGTTTTGTTCCGAATCACCCCTCTGTTCCTATACACCCCGTTTTACGGTACTCTTATAGAATCATTTTTTTACACAATTACTCTGCGCGGCATGGAACATGTTTTTGACGCTATACTTCCGCTGATTCTTATGTAAATGACATTCTGAATCCAAGTAAAGCACTAGGGTGGATCGATTATTATTATTATTATTATTATTATTATTATTATTATTATTATTTTTTGAGTTTCAAATCTGCCAATACGAGAAAAGTTGTCTACTAAGACTAACAATTGCCTGTAAAATTTGAAGCTGCTCAGATAAAATCTTCATGGCGATTAAAGTTCGCAAATTCAGCCCAAAAATGCATTTTTTCAGCTATATGAATTCATTAATTTTAAATAACTTTTCAAACCGGCCAGGGTGAAAAAAAGGTACCCAATGGGGTGAAATACTGTGATGTTAAACTAAATTACAATCCTATAAAATCTTCATGCGTCCCATGGCTGTCAAACCCAAAATAGTACTTGAAACATGGATGAAAAAAAAAATCGTATTAACTTTCGAAATCGAGCAAGGGTAAAAAAGCTGCCTCTTACGATCAAAACAATTCTCAAAAAAGTGAAAACTTTTAATGATCACAGAAAAAAATGACTTTATTTCTCATAAACACACGAAACAGTTGAATTTAATTTAAAACGCATATTTTAATTGATGCATCTATTATAGAGCTCAGGGTCTTCATTTATTGAGTTTAATTTACGAGTGTGGGATTAATGTTTGAAAAGATTCCTATGCGATAAATCAATATTTGCTCGTTACTTAGGTTAACATTAAAGATTAAAACACTGCTGGAGTAATTAATTATCGTGGAAAGTTAATAGCAGCTAGATAAAAAACAAATTAACTGAAACATGAAAAAGTTTTTTTTTTTTGAAGAACATAAGTTCCTTTTCGGCAGCAATTTTCGTAACATCGTAATTTTACACCCCTTAAATTTTTGCGTAAAAATCAGCAATAAATAACAAGTATGGAATCATTAAAATATGGTTGAATAAAGCTTTAAATTGAAACAAAAAAGGTATTAAAAAGTAGAAAATAATGTTAGCAAGAATATAAAAAGCTTAATTATCTTCCACGTATTTTTAAATTTCAACTTATTGTAATAATTCAAAATTAATAGGAAATACATTATTATTTGAATAAGCATATAACCATGCTTCTCGTAGAAAGTTTAAATATTATTTGAAGTTGCTATGATTTATTGTAAAATGTAATTGCTTAGTAGTTAAAGCAATGCTTACAAGACTTTGGTTAATTTAGTTCATATCCAAGCATAAAAAAGTTTATGCGAAAAGTTTTAAGTTTTAACTTACTGATTATACCAGTTTTATTGTTATTATTAAGAATTGATTGACAAGGTACTTAGCCTCGACTTCTCATATTAATTATGTGTCTCAGAAATCTTATTCAGAGCACGTTTAAGTTCTGCTACTAATTTTGAATGACTTATAAGTTCTACGTACAATGGTCCTTCAATAATCTGGCACTGGAACCTAAATTTACTTTTATGTATTTAAACCAGTTCCATAACAAGAGAAAACTATTTCAAATAAACAAGTAAACTTTTTTCCGAATGAAAATTAATTTTAGAATTCTTTTACGAGTAGGACAAGAGGCGGTAGCCCAAAAAATTATCATTGGGTGATTCCACGGTTACGTGTGGACAATCAGACGAAATTTTCACTAACATTCATGTGCACATACGAATAATTTATGGCTTCAGGTTAAATTTTTTTAACCCTGGAAAAGTACATTGTACATGTGATTTGAGAAGTAAAAAAAATTTTCCTGGTATCTTTTTTAATTAATGTTTTTCATTAAAGTATTACTGTCACGTGTGGGACAAGTATTCGGACATCAGTTTTTACACTTAACAACTCTAGTGAAAATTCCTGCAAATCTGTTATATTCTGGCAACTCCAAATTTCTGAACATACAGTATGGTGTCCTACTAATAATTTTTTGCAGTGTTAGCTTTAAAAAATAAACATATACTACATTTGCAGCTATACTAGAATGCAACTTAACTTGGCACTAACGTCACTACAGGTGGATTCAATAAGAGCTCACAAGCAGTCAGCGATCTCCTCTTATTCGCCAAGTAGGCTGTGACGTTTTATCTAGCTCGTTTTTCATAGGCTAACGTCACGCAAACGTCACGCTGACGTCACGATGTTTTTGTCAAGAAACGTTGCATTTTAGTATAGTTTAGTAACTATCACGTGAGGGACATAAATGTAACGTGTGGGACATCTTGCGATTTTCACCCTATTGGATGAATGAAAACAGTTAATAATTAATGTGTAAAACATAATTTATTGTCCAAACCAGAAAGTATCTACCTTTATAAGAAAAAAACATTAAAAAAATATTATTTGTTAATAAAAATGTCATTAAGTTATGTACAGAAAGTTAAAATTTTAACAAAATAAAGAATGCAAAGTATCAGCAGGTGTTTCACTGATAGTCTTTAGAAATAAAT